>ML769578.1:0-130270 GCA_009733575.1 Gymnopus androsaceus JB14
TAGTCCTCGGCAGACAACATCCTCGATCAATGTTTGTGCGTCGGTGTGAACGTGCCGTTCCAACGGGAACAAAGCTAGCTTATCGGCGCAGGGTGCAGGCGTACGACTCAGGGCTTGATAGCAGCTAGAGGTCACGCATCGAATTATACTAGCTGTTGCAGTGAATCTAGTGCCTTGTTTGGTTTAAAGCTTCAGGACCCTGACTCAGACTGAGAAAGTGCCTCAAAAAGTGTGACCTAGTGTGACACTGACGCGACGAGCGTCTATTTCAACTCTTTTCTTGATTCTTCTTATCATATGGCTCAGTATCTTTCACAAACTCGCATAGAAGGGCCAATCTGGCTTGAACCCAATGAAATATCCTTCCTCCAAACCCGAATATCTGAAGCAGAAACCCGCATCGAGGCCCTAGAAAAGCAGATCTCCGAGCTGACGCGTCAAAAAGACGCAGAGCTCGCTGAGGTCGCGTCTTTCCGAAACATCCTTTCTCCCATCCGTCGAATCCCGCTTGAGGTTCTGTCCGACATTCTTGAACTCTCGTGTACTCCCAAGGATGGAAACTTTACCGCCGATCATGACATTATTCGATACACATCTATGGTTTCTCGAGTGTGCGTGGCTTGGAGAAAAGCCGCTCATTCCAACCCTCGAATGTGGACGAAACTCTGTCTTTCC
Organism: Gymnopus androsaceus JB14; assembly: GCA_009733575.1. NCBI lineage: Eukaryota > Fungi > Basidiomycota > Agaricomycetes > Agaricales > Omphalotaceae > Gymnopus > Gymnopus androsaceus. The sequence continues at coordinate 676 of ML769578.1, forward strand.
CCGTATCATGAAGTCTTTTTGGGAGAGGTTATTCAAATAAAGGAATGGCTTACTCGCAGTCGAGGCCTTCCCTTGGAGCTACATTTAGAGTTGTTCAGGGCAAAAGAGGAACATCTTATACATGGAATAACGCAATTCCTAGAGTGCATCCTTGATTTTCGTCACCAAATTCGATTAATTGATGTTTCGGGTTCACCAGAATCATTTGTTCCTCTTCTCCGCCTACCACGCTCCTCACTACCTTTATTGGAGAAGCTGTTTCTGAGCCTCGATTGGAGTGGTGATACTCCGGATTTGTTGGAGCTATTTCCTCATGGAGTCGAAGCATTCCTAGGGGCACCCCGGCTACAGCATCTCAGGATCGTTGACCCTGAAGTGCACTCTATGCTACACGGAGTGGTGGTACCACTGGAGCAGTTGACCTCGTTCGAAATCGAATTGGCCTTGCATGATATAACATTTGACCTCAGTGTCTATCAGCAAGCACTACAGCAGTGTAAATCTCTTGTCAGTCTCAAAGTGGACTTATCGGATGAGGTTGAGTTTGACGCCAACTTCTCCGTATGTCTTCCTGCATTGAAATTCCTTGACGTATCTTGTCGGTCTGTACGTTCAAACCTTATACACGGTCTCACTGCACCACTACTCGAAGGTTTAACTCTTCGTTGTGTTGAACAGGAAATCAATAACCTATCTAGTGATGTTGTTGGGTTTCAGAATCATTCTGCGGCTGCGCTGGCATCGTTAACGCTAACGCTGCACTGCTGTTTGGGTATTGATACAGACTGTATTACCGCCAGCATCCTCTCGATATTAGGTGCCTTTGCTACAGTGGAGACATTGCGGATCAGCCAAGCCTGGGATTTTCATTCGGGCATGGATGACGGATTTGACCCTACATATGACCCTACATATGATGTGGATGCTCTCGTCAAGGCCTTGATCTACACCAAAAGTCATGCAATCCTTCTTCCAAAGCTCACGAACTTTGAGCTGTCCGTGGAAGACTTGCCCTCAAAGTCAACATCTATATTATCCATGATCCATTCACGCTGGTGGATAGATAAATCAGAGCTGGACTTTGATATTGTTGGAATAGCTCAATTACAGAAGGTAAAACTACGTGGACCCTTTTCCGAAGTAAACATCAGCAAGGAAGACTTGGACCTCCCTGGCTTGATTGTGGATTTTGAAAATGTCATGTAATGATTACTTACTTTGGATGTACTGCAAATATGTATAGAAATGGGAGGTTGTCCTTGATTACAATGGATGAACGTTTCTGCGGAGGACACCTCCCCCATTACCTCGTCTAGGACTTCGTACCTTGCATGAGCTTACAAGTCACATGACAATCCTTATAATCCGAGGCAAAAACAACAATCAAGATGCTCGAAATAATGGTGATGTTATATGCATTGCTTGTGCATTGTAGTTTATCAAGTCTCAATTCAAATAAGACTAAGTAGCTCCTCATTCGAGCCAAATTCCAAGTGGAAAGCAATCTGCCTTCGAGCTGCCTCTTTGACAGATACATTGTTCCCACTAGGATCTCTCTTACTACATAGAACAAGACCAAAGGCGCAAGCAGCTTGTTCACATTGATCCACTAAACCTTAATAAGTACGGATCCTATTAAGAATCATACTGCGAACTTACAGGTGAAATGCCTCAATTTAAATTTTGTTTGCGGGCAGGGGGATTCGAGAACCTTGAGGTCAGGCCCAATGAGTACCCCATGCTCACCAGCCTGTTCATTAATGCTTTCCATTGTTTTCCTATGAGTGCATTAGTTACATGCATGCAATGATTTGATGTGTTGAAGCAGACATATGATCAACAAATGGTGAGATCCATTACTCACCTGGTTATGTAGCTTGTAGACTGGTCTGGAGGACTAGTTGGAGAGCGAAGAGTTCTTGTATAGACAAGTAGTAGTACAACTGAGTGTGCTGAGAAGTACGGTAAGTACCTACAGTATTTATACTAAGTATGACTACAACTATACAGTATCATAGTAAGGTGGCTTAGGGCATAGGGTACGATCATAATGGTTTAACAGCATGTAAGTACAATGTAAGATTGAGTAATTACGACTACGTTTGACTACTATTGTATTGAACAGTTCATATGCTTCATAAGCATATGTATCATATTTATAGAACTAGCGAATGGCATAATAACAGCGTCTAGTATGCTTATTGAGCAAATACAAAGACAGTGCTGTTGCCTTATGTAGCGCAGCTACAAAGGTGTCTCAAGGAGTATTAACGGGACGAAAGACTCATGTCGAGTCGATCGATGACGTCACTGTCGTAAGCGTCAGATCCTTTCAACATGATGTACAGAATTCACCTGTCTGCTATGCTCTTTATACGATTCTGGAGCCTTTGAATCCCCCGATCGAAGGTTCTGCCGAATTGCAAGAGACGCTCGTTAGCCTCCTGCCCTGAAGATATAATTCGTGATGGTGGCATATCGAGTCTGGGTTGCGAGTTCTCTGCTTCTGTATGGGGGTTTTTGACTCTCGTCATTAGATCATCGATAATTTGTCCAGAGTCTTCCGTGGTGAGGTTAATCTGATTGGCTGCTGTTACGGTACATCAGCAAAACCTGGGTGGTGGTCATAGCAGCCATAGCAAGCTATAGCAGGCCATAGCAGCCATAGTTCTCTACAGAACTATGAGGTGCTATAAGGTGCTATGAGCTCCTGTGGGGTTGTTGAATATTTGCGCCAACTGTCAAACTTGTTTCGACATCTCATCATCTGTCATTCAACTCCGCGGGTGCCGGTGGGCACTATATAAGAGTCGACGCGCATCATTGCAACGTCGTAACATCAACTTCTTTCCCTCCAAGATTCTTCCAACGGTGAGTGCCTGCTTTCTTTCAAGTATTCTACTAACAGGCATTGCCAGCAGTCATCACTCATGAGTAGTAACAATAGTAGTATCACTACATTAGTACTGTGTGTAGAAATCATTATACTAGTCTCGCTACATTGTACTAGTACTACAAATGAGTCAATAAATTATTTTAATGATTATCTGTAGTCTTGCAATGGTTTCGCACAAGTCTCGCAAGCCAGGAGAACAATTCAAATGAATAATATATTTTGTATTGAATGTTATTCTGACAGATGACATTTTTGTGATCTCCGTCGCTCTTATAGCATTCCATAGCACTTCATAGCAATCCATAGCTCTGGACAGAGGGTACCCTTGCTATGGCTGCTATGAGTGCTATGAGCGCTGCACAGAACTGGACAGTTCTGTGCAGCACACCCAGGTTTTGCTGATGTATCATAGGGTGGTGGTGACATCTGATGTTTATGGACGGCTGGGCTCGGACTTGAGACGGCGACAAGGTTGGTGCTTTGATTCGAGCAATAAACCGCCTAAAGAATCTCCGAATGAAAGCAAAGGGACCATACGAGAGAGACAAAATCGGTTGCGCCTCGAGGCGTCGACTCTCCTTCAGCAGACTTGCAAAAAGTTCGTCGAAATCGACATCCTCGTCTTCTGAGATATCCTCGTTTCCGTTTTATTTTTTGCCCTAAGCTCTGCTCTTCTATGATTTCTAGCCTTCTGGGCATCGCCGAGAGTCTGCAGAAGATTGCGCAGAGCATCGACCTCTACTTGAACATGTTCAGAGCCCCTATTGCCTTCCTTCGAAGGCCCTTGTCTGCCAGAAAATCCTTCGATCATTGTAGCAGGAGTACAATGATGTTAGAGTAGATTATAAAGAATAGGAAACTATTCAAGCCCGAAGAACTCGAAGGACGATGAAGTTCAAGTTAAGGATCTTAATCAGGCTTGTTGACCGGGCCGATGGAGCCGGCTGGTTCATCCCGTGAGAAACCCGAAATTATGTCCGTTGATTCTTCTTGCATTCCGAGATTGTCGAACCCGAGGTATGACCAGTCGACAGCTCAAAATTGCGCAAAAGTCCGTCCCAAAGCCAGTTGCCGAGCTTGTAGATGAAGGTTGGAAACATCCTGCAGAGCTCATCTACAGCACAGGCCACTATTGGAGTGACAAGAAACTATTCTACTATTGTATAACCAACACCCTCAGTCTTAGCGCCTTCTCCCCGAACAACTCGGGACTCTGCTCCGTCTCAGATGGCAGAAAAACCATCGCTATTTCCGAAAAGTATCGAGTTCCGATAATCTTTGCTACGCATTGGCAGTGGGCCAAGCTGAAATCTCTGCTGGCGGCGGGAGAGGCGGAAAGGAAGAGGGGATGGGCCGAAGAGAAATATGAGGTACTACATATAGCGAGAGCATGGAAGATACTCACGGATGAAGGACCATCGATCGAGTCATGGAGCTCGAATGTCTTCAAACAAAACTGCCAGAGATTTCTGTCGTTTTCGATTTGTCGATACAGTAGTCATCGGCAGACGACATCCTCGATCAATGTTTGTGTGTCGGTGTGAACGTGCCATGCAGCCGCTTCAACAGCGAAGTCCAACTTGAACGAGAACAAAGTTAGACATTAACCGACCTTGCATGCACGAAGCTTCGGCGAACTAAGTATTCCAAACCAGCTTATGGGCGCAGAGTGTAGGGCCAGGCGTACGACTCAGTGCTTGATAGCAGAGGTCACGCATCGAATTATACTTGCAGTGAATCTAGTGCCTTGATAAGCCAGACTATGGCTAGTTCGAGATGAATAACAAATGTAATACCACTTGCGAAGGGGTTTGGCTGGTAACTAATAAGAGACACACGCAGACACTAAAGGTGTAGCGTACAGCTGCCAAGTTAAAAGGTGAGGGTGGTCCCACGTGGGAAGGCGAAGAAAAGAATGATGATTCGAATTTCGACGGTGGTGAGAGTGAAAGAGTTAATAGGCGCTGAACTAGCGCCGGTCGACTCACTGCCTGGCTGGCTTTTCCTCTGATAAGCCGTCTCTCAACACCTGCAAACTAAGGGATTTTGGACAAGGCAAATTGCCTTCCTTATATGGCAATTTTTTGTGGCCAGCTATGCTGGCCTTATCATAGATTGTAAGCAAACTATGAAAGAAGTGAGTTCACACTGTAACGCATAACATCCCAGACACCGACTCCTCTTCGGACTGCTACCCGAACGCTTCCGCAAAGTAATCGGCTTTCACACCAAAAGTGCAAAAAAATCCGTTTGAATGAAATATTAATTGATTTACCAATTTTTGTGTGAATAATTACTTATGAGTGAAATTTTGAGCGAAAAATGATCATTCAGTTGAGCTACCAAGTTTAATGAAAATATACTTATCAGCTGAGTTTTCAGTTAAAATTGAAAAAAAGACTGAAATATCAGCTACACTAGCAGCCAAAACTGATGGACCCCCAGCAACCTACTGAAGGGCCAGATCTTATTTGATTGTGATTCAATACCTGACTTGGGGGGCCCATCTGTTTTGGCTGCCAGTGTAGCTGATGTTTCAGTCTTTTTTTCAATTTTAACTGAAAACTTGTGTCAATATAAGTACAGGTCATTACAATCAAACAGTTACATAAATTTACTATTTAGAATGAAAAAAGCACAAAATTTTTTGAATCATTCAGGAGAAAGTGAGAATTAAAGAGGATTATCATAAATATGATGTAGACAAAATTTTCACATGTACCAGACAATGCCCATAGATCATAATCAGACACCATTGCCCAGGATGTATAAAGCATACAGGAATCTAGAAGCAATGTTGAGGGAATAGTGCAGAGGGAAATATTGATAAGTAGGGCTCTTCACTGTATCCATACCATACAGTGTCCAACTGTACCGTACTGTGAGGCTTTCAGGTGACCCGTATTTGACCGTACCGTTACAGCGTAATATGGCCATATACGGTCAATATAGGATACTTCATGTACATATAAGGAATCCATCAGGAAAAATGGTCTGGGCCAAGGATAGCCTAGGTAACCTAAGCCTCCTAGGTTACAGGGGCTGGACTTGGGATGGCCTAGGCAGCCTAGGCCTCCTAGGTTACCTAGGACTATCTCAGGCTGCCTGAGGTTTCCCCAGGGTTCTTCCAGGTTTCCTCAGGTTTTCTCAGGTTTCTCAGGTTTTCTCAGGTTTTCTCAGGTTTTCTCAGGTGACTCAGGTTATCAAAAGTCCACCCCCTAATTCCTAGGTCATCCTAAAGGAACCTAGGCGGCCTAGGTGGCCTAGGTGTCTTTGAGTTACCTTGAGGCTAACTTCAGGCCATCCAAGGCCCAAACAGTTTTTCCTGATGTCAATGATTTTTGGAGCTCTGCCACTGCAGAGAGCAGTTTATACTGGGAGCATGACTTTCTAACTAGATGTCCTGAACAATTCTGCAATCTTTTGGGGGTCTTCGATGCATGTTATGATGGTCACAACATGTCACACTCCATCACACATGCATATCGCAATGCTTTCTGTTGACTTCATCAGCAAAAATGGTCTGGGCCTGGGATAGCCTATAGGTTAGACCAAGATGACCTGGGCAACCTGGATAACCTGGGTGACTTAGGCAACCTAGGAATTTGCCCAAATCCTGATATCACCAGAGGGAGCCTCATTGCAGCCTGAGCACAACCTGAGCACAACCTGAGTGCAACCTGAACACAACCTGAGTACAACCTGAGGGAACCTGGGGCAGCCTGAAGAAGCCTGAGGAAGCCTGGGACAACCTGGAATAGCCTGGGACAGCCTGAGACAGCCTGAGATTTATCTAGAACTAGGATTACAAGCTAAATAGCTTCAATAAACTATTGCATTGAATTATAATGTGTATAAATATCATTAAAAGAACAGTAGACACTCCAATTATTGGAATGAATCTACATATAAGTGCGTAAAATAAGCGCCCAAACAAGCGCCAAACCGCGTGGGCGCCTGTAGACTGTGTACAATTAAAAGTCTGTTGATGGGGTCAAATCAGATTCATTATAAAGTAACAGTTAACTTGATAAATATGTTAGTATACTTGAACTTGAGTTAAAAATACTTAAGTGAGGTGTTCCGAGTCATAAGTTAAGGCTAGTAAAACATTAATGAGTCTCAAAAAATAAGTTCACCTTGAAATAAGTCAAATATCCATGAGTTTAATGAGGTAATAAGGTTCCAGTAAGATAAATGTGGAAATTGAGCAAAAAGATACAGCTGAATAATAAAGTATGAGAATTATTTTTTGGCTTGTATAACTCAGCAGAAGTATCCCTAGGTTACCTCAAGTTGCCTCAGGCTTCCCAGGCTTCCCCAGGCTTCCCTAGGCTTCCTCAGGTTTCCTCAGGTTTCCTCAGGTTCCCTCAGGACTCCTTCAAGAAGCCCAGGAATAAGGGGGTGAACTTATGAAAGCCTGGGAGACCTAGGTGACCTGAGTGACCTGGGTATCCTAGGAGACCTAGGTAGTCCTTAGGTGTCCTCAGGTCATCCAAGGCCCAGACCATTTTTGCTGATGCTTGTGCATACCATAGCACTTACAGTAAGTATTAAACACTCAAAAAGCCTTGATACATCATCAGAAAAAACTGTTTTGGGCCCAGGAGGATCTAAGGTCACCTAGTCCTCTTAGGCAACCTGAGGCATCCTAGTTGGCCCAGGAAAAAGGGTAAAACTTTGGACACCTCAGGTATCCTAGTCATCCTAGGTGTCCTGGGAGATCCTGGGATGTCCTGGGGCATCCTGGGGCATCCTGAGGCATCCTGGGATGGAACTTTTATCCTAGGATGCCTCAGGATGCCCCAGGATGCCCAGGATGCCCCAGGATGCCCCAGGATGCCCCAGGACATCCCAGGATCTCCCAGGACACCTAGGATGACTAGGATACCTGAGGTGTCCAAAGTTTTACTCTTTTCCCTGGGCCAACTAGGATGCCTCAGGTTGCCTAAGAGGACTAGGTGACCTTAGATCCTCCTGGGCCCAAAACAGTTTTTGCTGATGATCCAAAATAAAAAAATTTTTCAGTGTCTTCATGGTAAATGAGTACTTGAGAACACCTGATCAAAAGGTACCGTTTGTATCCCGTATACGGCCATATTTGTCCCATACCGTACCATGGGGTAAAATTTGGTCTGTAAATACGGAAAAATTCTCTGTACTGTATATGGTACGTATAGTGAAGAGCCCTACACCTCCCATCTAGCATGCAAGGCTTCCCAAGCAGTCTGCGCAGCTTCTGAAGAAATACTTCTTCCCCCTTGGTTCCATTCCAACCCTAACATATTTTCATGATAGGATGGTGTGAGGGGAAGTGGTCCCTTGTTGGGGTGCAGTGTTTGAGAGGCCTTGTTGACATGCAGGATGACTTCTGGGTCAAGGAGTACATTGAAGAACCATTATAAATTGCAGTGGTTCTCTGCGATGGAAAGGAAACTGGATACTGTGGGGTGACCCACCTGAACTGGTATGGGTTGTTGGCATACTTCAAGAAATGTTTCCCATAACTGTGAGGGCATAAGGTTCCCCTGATGAGTCAGATTTGTGCTAGGTATGAAAACCAACCAAACAACAATCACCCCAATCAGATATAATCCAAAAGGTTTAATTTAATGCAAGGAAGGAGGTTGTTGAAGGTTCCCTCGACTACTAATTGATTCGAAGAGAAAAGCACTTGACAGTTGACACAGATAGTGCGCAATGAACAAGGTTTTATATTTGGAGGGAGGTTTTGAAAGGCCAACTAATGTACGACGACGCGCTGGACTAATCGAGGGGAAAAGCAAACACCAAAGCACGGGTCAAGTACGCCAACTCAACAAACGACTTTGCATATCCGCGGTGAAACACCAAAGCACGGGTCAAGTACACCGACTCAACAAACGACTTTGCGTATCTCGGGAGCCTTTACGTCGCCGCGCAATGATACTCCAACTCTCAGGGATTCCCGCGAGTTACCTAACAAGCTTATACAACCGCCGCGCAAGTCACTCGAGTAGGCATTTTTAACACACTCAGCGAAGAGCGGGCAAGGGGTAGAATCTGTTGGTAAAGCTAGGTAACACTCCGAGAAGCTTCCTCCCTAAAACTAGACCAAGCCGACACTTGGGTCCAAGACCTTTCCTAATCAACAACGGGCTCATCGAGGTGTGCACGTTAGGCTCCACCTGCGGTCCTAAGACTGATGTGACCTCTCTTCAAGATGAAAACCAGGAATGCTCGACTTAATAGCCAGGAAGTAGAATGAACAGCCTCAGTATTATTGAGGTTACAAGAAGGCCACCCATTTCAAAGGTTGTAGAGGACAATGCAGACGCGTCTGAGCATGTACAAATCACTACAGGTCCTAAGATAGAACTGCGTTTCAGGCATCAAGTCTAACTTGGATTGCCACATAGAATGTAGCTACCCTTATATACTGGTACATCTCGGAAAAATACTAAAACAAAGGAATAATATGAAAGAGATCGAGACATGTACATAAATGTAAAATAATAAATAATCTTCCTCAATAAATCATCTCGGCACACCTAATCTTCGGGAAATCCATATCTCGGAATGGCAATGCTTGGAATTTGGTCCTAGATGAACTCGAGTCACTTTCTTTTGCCTCGGAAACTGTGCAGGTCCTCCAAATTGATGACTCGGTGAAGTTCTATGGTGTTCGAAACATTCCATGAACAGCCCTCGGAAGTACTCGCTATGGGAAAAAGTAACCGGAATTGCACTTATGCAGCTATTACTCCAGCAAAATGAAGTATTGTCTTGGGTTAAAGGTACCTGTTCAACATTTTGAGATGTCCTCTCAACCCTCAATACCAAGAATAAGTCACCTTATATATTTTACCTTGTGAATTAACTTAAATTTCTGTAAAACTCCCAAAGTAGTGATTTTTCTGCCAAAATGAGTATAATATAGCAAAGGTCATAGTCCAAATTGGGACTCCAGATGAGTACTATGATGAGATGGGATGTACTAGAGTGTACTACAGTAATCTTGGCCTAATACAAAGCTGTAGGTAGTGTGATTTTATAGACTAAAATATAATTTCCGGTTACTTTTTCCCATAGTGAGTATATCCATCTTTGCCTCGCCAATAGCGAGCTAGACATTATGCCTAGTTCCGTGTGGACTCAAGCCTAGATGCCTTGTAGCACATGGATCTCGGAACAACACTGAAGCTTGGACAGGAATTATTCCTAGTCATTCCTTGCTTTAAGAGTGATTGCAATGAGGTTGATCAGGTGGCCGCATTGGTGATGCCGTGGCAGGTATACCTCGGCACCCTCTAGCAATATGCAACCCAAAAACACACCATCAATTACATTTGCCTCGGAGTCCTAATGGAGCCTCGGGCATCCAGCTAGTACAACATTTGGTCTCGGAGAGTTTAGCTCGCCTAGATGATTCTGTCATCCATGTTGCTTTTATCATCTTGGTCAAAAGACTTGTGACATCGCGGGAGTATTTCCATTCATCGCGGCAGCTCCGGGCCGGAGTTACCGGACATTCCGCGACGAGATTGCCTAGGCAAGCTTTCATCTTGTCAAGAGTTTTCATCTCGGCAGAGTAACATTGTAAATTTTGTATAACCAACTCGTTGGGCTGCATCAAGTGCTGCCTCGGAAACTTCAATCCCTCGGGTATGTCTTTTGATTGTCTAGCCTAGTAATAATTATATGTGGGCTTGGAATAGCCTTGCTCATCAACTCGGTATCCGCCGAGCTTGACTTGCTACACCATACAATGCATAGGACTTGGAACGAGATGCATTCACAAAGTTAAGTGAGATACCATTAACGTGTACCATCACTCTGCAATCTCTAGAGTACAATAGACTCTCAATAGACTTCAACTATCAGCTCGGGCTCACTATAGTTCTCAGTATAACCGTATTGAGTTTAATACAGAATCTAGGATTATCAATTCTGTACAGTTTCAGCTTTAGCCAAAAAATCGGCGTATCACCCCTCTGCCAGCAGTCCCATTTCCCATAGGACATAATGGGTAACATGCACCAGGTCAGCCCATGTACAATGATTTGCTGCAAGGAGATCCTGTAGTCTAAGTGTGGTCTCCGAGGATGGTTGCAGTCCAATTAGCCCTCCCAACCAGTCCAACTCTATAAGGGACAAGGAGGGTTGCCTTGTCCTTGATATGAAGTCCCCCATTATACTACTCCTTTGCCTTTGGGAACTGGTGTCAGACTGTTGAGCCTCCAAACTTTGATGTTCTCTCTCAGGGACTGCTTGCAGTGTATCACAAAGCTCTGGTGGAGGTCCTTGGGCATGTCTCCCCCTCAGCAATGGTGAGATGTCTGTTGGGCAGTATATTCCTACTCCCATTGACATTGTATGTAACAGCCTTTGACCCTGATTATTATCCAGGCTAAATCCTGATGATGCTGGCAGTGCAGGTAGGCCCAGGTGGAACACCAAAGTGGGTGGTTGAAGGGTCTGAATGTGTTGACCCTGTGCAACTGTCTGAATGGGCATATGCTGGCAATCAGGAGGGGTGTAGGTTACCGCTGCTGTTGGAGGGGTAACCTCAGCAGGTAGCAATCCAAGGAATCTGCTAGTGGTAGGCTCTTGTGATCCTGCAGAAAGGCATTGCCCTCCTGCTCCCCATTGGGAATTCCCAAAGTCTGGCACTTCTTGGTTTTTTTGTGCGTCACCCTCCCATTGTCCCATAGTGGACAAGGGTGATACTGTGAACGTCCCCAACATATTTGACAACAGTTTGGTCTTGATATTGTGTAAGACCCGGGTCAAAGGTCTTGGGGTTGTACATAGTGTATGTGAAATAGCCTAGTTAATAGACCAGGCAGGCATGATCCATGATCGAATATGTGTGCAGGTGACTAGAAATAGTGGAATCGGTGATAAGAGACCCTAAGCCCCCAAAGGGAGATGAGTGAGTCAAGTCAGGTGAGCTGGGGTCATCCAAGATGATGACAGTGCATGGATTGCTATATGAGCTTGCTGGCAGTCTAAAGTTGACAAAGTAGTCAAGAAGTAGTCATGGGCAAGAATCATGAATCATCAAGGATACTCTAGTCATGATCCTTAAAAATGATTCTAGGATAGAGTCATACTACCCAAAAAAAAGATCATGACTCTACTCCAGAGTAGAGTTAGAATCACCTGGTTTGGGACATAGGATACTCTAGCAAAGATACTCTTAATTACTGACCATGTGTTGTATATGTTATATTGTCAGTAAAATGTATCGGAAACATCAATATTGCTACTTGTGAGGGTTATATACTAATATTTAATACATCTAATAAAACACACATATTGAGTTATTCAATGTTTACTCTAGAGTATCCTTGGATTGATTTGACTCTTGACTCTAGGATAGGATCACCTAGAATCACTTGTGCTTAAGTGATTCTACCCATGGCTAGAGTTAAGATCATGGGCTTTGGAGTGAGAGTATCCTAGCAAAGAGTCAAGAGTCAGATAGAGTCATGATTCTTGCCCATGACTATCAAGAAGATGTCACCAGAACAAGTGTATATTGAGTAAAAGTAGAATAAGAACAGAGTAAACAGAGATATAGAGGAAAACAGGAATCAAGAGCAAAAGTAGTTAATATCAAGACAAGGCCTATCCAACAAGGGTATTGGGCCTTTATAGGTACAGTAGGGATGTATAAATGTACAGTGCGCAAGTGATCATGGCTGAAATCAAGGAAGGTTGGGTGTCAGGCCAATGTTTATGGGTATAGGAAGTGAATAGTAAGGGGAAACAATAGGGGTTTGAGAAGAGGGTAGTGGTAATTGGTGGTACAGGGCATGACAGAAGAGCATGATTATTCACCAGATGGACATGAAATCTGCTTATCTTTATGGGAAATTGGACAACAATGAGCACATCTATATGAAGGCGCTTCCAGGCATTGATATAGGGGTAAAACCAGGTCAAACATTATGGCTTAAACTTGCACTTTACAGACTTAAACAAGCCAGTTGACAATGGTACATGTGATTCAGGGAAATCATGACCCAACTTAGGTTTAAACAGTCTGATTTTGATCATGCTGTTTTCTATCAAGCTAATCCCTTCACCATCATTTTTATACATCTTGCCAATATGACATTGGTTACCAAAATTCTGGCCATCATGGAAAAGCTGAAGAAAGATATTGGGGCAATAATCAAAGTTGTTGATTCTGGAGAAATCCATTGGCTACTTGGGATCAAGATCCAAAGATCTCTCCATAACAGGACAATTCACTTATCCCAGTGATCATACATTGACACCATACTCTCTTGCTATGGATTCATGGATATAAAGCCACTCTATTCCCTTCAATCCCCACATCCATCTTTTCAAAGACCAGTCACATAAAATGGTCAAGGAAAGTGCTTTCATGCACAACAAACCCTACAGAGAGGTCCTTGGTACTCTCCAATACTTATCTGTTGCTATGAGACCTGATATCACCTATGTGGTCTCTATCCTTGCTTGCTTTTCTCAGAACCTTGGCATCACTCACTGGAATGGTGTATGCCATGTCTACACCTATCTCAAATACACTCAAGATTTTTTGGCTTAGTTCCTGCAGGGAGCAGGAAGATAGAGTTCTAGGCTATTTGAATGCCAATGGTATGTCCTAAGAGGACCAACATGCCATTTCTGGGTACATTTTTATGTTGAATGGCAGAGCAGTGTCTTGGTCATTGAAACAACAAGATACCATTTCCTTATCCACCATGGAAGCCAAGTATATTGCTTTGACCCATGTGGCAAAGGAAGCGATCTGGCTTAGGAACCTTTTATTGGAAATCTTTGGTCCTATAACTCACCTGATCTCTATCATGTCAGATAATCACTCAGCCATTGCATTGGCAAAGGATGATTGTTTTCATGCAAGGACCAAACACATTGATATCTGATACCACTTTATCTGCTACATCATTGAGGAAGGTAAAATTTGTCTCACTTACTGCCCAACCAAAAACATGATGGCAAATATCTTCACCAAAGCCTTACCTTCAATGAAAGCCAAACACTTCGCTGCATCCATGGGACTTGCAAAGGTTTGAGGGGGAGTGTTGGAATATCAAAGGTAATTTTGTCTATCAAACTATTCATGGAATGCTTTCTTGTAGTATCCACTTGTTTGTATCACCATCCCATGCACTCCACTACTATTTTCTCGCAGTCTCCACTTAGTCTCTCACCATATCCACTTACTATCTTGCAGTACCCACTTTACTGTATGCACAGTAGCCACAGATATTCATGCAGTAGCCACTTTCCCAATATATTGTTTGTACTTAGGACTGTATATAAAGCCTAGTACCATACCCTGTAATACCACCATTGTCTCCCATTGATCTGTGTGATCATTCTACTAAGTCCTGTGTGGACTTACTGCTGCTACTTCCTATTTAGGAAAGTAACTCTAATAGGGAATCCCTTCCTCTACCTCACCCAAGGCATGTTTCTCATCCTCATGCTTTGAAAGCATATGAACATACAGCAGGTGACAACATGGCTAAGTACTGAGAGTTCCACAAAGCACCAGATTTTCTGCCACTGTTCAGCCCTAATGTCTTCCAGTTCCACTGAGCAGCTGATCAGGACTTGATGGTCTGCAGAACATCAACTGATAATCTTCAGTTTTGTTTTATGGCTGAGAAAATTAATTAACTTTGGGCATGAAAGGGGAAAGATTAAAATTTTTTGCAAGCCAGATAATGGAATCTTCTCTGAAGGAAAAGTATTGTCAAAAGGGATTATTCCCACATAATTTCACAGGTGGGATATCTATTGTGAAAGGGATTTTTTCTTCCCCATGAAAGGTAATATATTCTGAAACTATTTTTGGACAGGAAATTAGCTGTAAAAGATATAAGCCAAAAATATCTCCAAGTCCCAATAAAGGTCCTTTCTGGCTCAGGAAATTTACTGTGAAAGGTTATTTTTCCTCTAACTTTTCTCAATCATTTTCCAGATCTATATAAACAGGGTAGACCCTCTTGATACTCTGACACTGACTGTGGTCAGCTATTGCTAGTTTTCTCTTGCTATCCTCCATATTCCTCTACCTCCCCAGCCCCAACCTACTAGGCTTCTACTTTTATGACCTCTTTCACAATGCCTGCCTTGACTCATCAAATCTAAAACCTTGACTGCAAGCAAATTCACCAATAAATGCTGACATGGCCTTGGGAGGGGGTCTGAGAAGTCCTTATGATCAATTTCTTTTTGTACTGTAGAGGCTCTGGGGGTGGGATAATTCTACTGAACACCCATTGATTTGAAACAACCCTTATGACAATCCCTTTGTATCTCATGATTGCCAGTCACGCCAGATGTTGACTGGGATGAGAACTTTGACATGTGTGCTGTCCAGCATCCAATGCAACCAATCACACAGCTGGAACCTTTTCAGCACAGTACAGGTTTTTTTTCAGGAGTGTGGCAATGACTCGGATGAACAAGAGTAGCTACGGATATGTATAGTATTTCCTAGGTGCATCTTTCTTTACTTGTATAATCCCAGACTCTCTAACTTTTCTATAAGCTAGATATGGGCCTTTGTTGCCGTGGCTGGAGTTCAAACTTTGGAACATGGTTTGAACCGCTAGGTCTAGGTTGTGCATCAACCAGTACCACCAAATTGACAGCGGACCGTGACACAGCGCGACTCATGACATACGGATACCCATGGCCATCATATGTACCTTAAACCCATGTAAACCTCCCAACCCTGTTCATGTTCTCATTTCGCTACTATACACACTTAGATTTTATGACCAATACTTTATAACTTTTGAACTATTTTCTGTGACCCGCTGCAAGACTGGTGTGACTGTCACTGTCCTGCCAGAGTTCTTAAGGTTGTGAGAACCCAACAACTCCTTCAACAGGGTTTTTGAGTAGAATTATCCTTCTAGGTCACTTCAGCCTGTGAAATTTGGCAGTAAAAATCATTTGAAGCACTCAGTATCTCAAATATCCCTGAAAAACATGGATTTTATAGGATATGATGCAATTTTCTACCAATTTGGTACATTTATCAGAAATTATTGTCAATGTAAGTTTACTTACACTAGGTTGAATTGAACTTAGACTAACTGTTGAGTATTAAAGTGCCTCTAGAAATGATGTTCAGAGGTGCAAAGAAGGAAAAATTGCTATGTAATACAAATTTGAAGTTGAAATCCTCTGAAGTGTGGGAAAATTTGGCTATATATGGGCTGTGGAGGAGGGGGCTTCAAGAATCCTGATCACCAAAATACAAGGTCATGCTGGGACTTAGTGGGGTGGACACCCTTGGTACCATAAGCCCTCCAGAATTTTTTCTTATGGTATGGCTACGGTACAGAATGGACCTGTAATCAGTATTGTTTTGATGGTCGATCCGAGTCAATGGCCGTCTAGACACTTGCATTGACTGACGGCGTCCAGACGGCATCCAGACGTGTCTATGCACGTGCATATTGCGTCCATGTGCATGCATTCGTTGTCTCTAGCGCCTACTTGATCCAAGCACCTAATTCTTGTAGTGCAACTTCACTGCTAAAAAGTGAACTCGAGCCAGGACCTCCGGAGTCATTCTAGAGTATCAATAAATAGACTTTACTCTTGAAATATCATTGCTAAAGTATGGTAGTATATGCAATACAGCATACAGAGTTGATTTACTGCTATAGACGGCTATAGACTGACTTGGACTTGATCAGATGCGGACGGACTTAGTTTGACTGATGCCGTCCGGACGGCGTCCATAACAACACTGCCCGTAATGCACCGTAATTCATACGGCCGTAACCGTATAGGGTATGGTGCGGATTCTTACTCAGATGAAGAATGTTAATGGGCAACAGCTGCATATAAATACCTAGATCATACACAGAAAAAAAACAGGACTATTGTAGCATAAGAAATATGTCTGGTTAGAAAGAATAAGAGAAAAATGCCCATCCTCAGATGAAGAATACTAGTATTCAACAGTGAACATGGGAATCAAAGGTACCTATTGAAGATGCCAAGGCAGAGAATACGTAATATAGTCCAACACCATCAAACAAACAAGTCGATGATATTATCTTCAAGGTATTTGACTTTAGGGGTCCGATTTCTTTTGGAGAGCATTTACTGTAGGTGAGATGTAGAGTGAAAGAGTGTGGAGTGTATATGGGGGATGGGGTGCATTTTTTATAGGCCGGGGGCACAAGGCGTAGCCCAATCCTACAATGAAGCTGTTGGCTCAATAGTGTTGGTGACTATTACAGATTCATCATTATGGTGAAATGTCTCTTCAAGTGGTGATTTTTTCAAGCCCAAGATAATAATCACTGCCATTGGATAAATTGGCTATATTCAGAAGAATTATTTGCATCAGTGTTGAGTATATGTAAATGGTTCTTACTGTAATTCCCCCAAAAAACTGGACTATGATACTATATGCAATATCTAGTGGTGTGAATGCCACTGTGTAAGCATCAAGTACTGCAAAAATACAGGTCAAAACCTAATGCATGAATTGAACTTTAATATTTGTGCCAGGTAGTAACAATACTTGAAGATTTTTTACCTGCATAACGCAGAACAACGCTCCAGACTCAACAAGCAGTAGAAGCATTTTAACTGTTGGAGAGAATCTTTGGTTGGGGTTGGAGTATAATAGCTTTGTTAGGGCATGATGATACCTGTAATCTTTGATTTGAGTGAATCCAATACTTAAACTTGACTTTGCATACCATATCTTTATCCCTATTGCCAAAGTTGCTACCATATTTACACCCAGTGACAAAAAAAGTGAGGCGAAATTCATACGGCTATTGACTGTGTTTTGGCCAGGTTGGCCAGTTTCCAAATCTCCAGTGATACCAGACCCTAAATTTGTGACTTGAATGTATTCAGTATTGATAAATGTATTGAAATGGTTGAACAATTACTTAAATTCCCAATCATAAGCACAATTAGTGCATATCTTATGATTCTTGAGCTTTGCCACACAGCACAGGCTCTCCAAGCGACAGTTGCATCACTAACAAGAAGCTTCATGAAATTCAGCAAAGATAAATCAATGAGTAAATCTGGTACTTGACAAGTACTACTACTTACAATTATGTTTTCAGGCCAGTTCTGTTGCAAAAACCAGAAAAAACCGGCAGTATTTCCAGTAATAGCCTGTTCTTGCAACCCCTCATTTGATGTTTGTACAAGGTAAAACTTAGTCAAAACTATTCCAGAACCTAAAAGGACAATGGATTGCCAAGTGGTCATGAGAACCACAATTATCATAGAGCACAGTATAATTTTTCTTGCATATCCTTTGACACCTTTTATGCTATAATTCTTGATTTAGTGAATTTTGATTGAGAACCAAAGAAGAGTATGCAAAACACAGTACAGGAAAAGATAAAATGCCATGACAGATAAGGGAATAAAAACACCTGTGATAGCCATGTTAGCAAGTAATTGACAAAATAACAAAACTCTTCACCATAAAGCACACATAACACAATATAAGTAGAATTATAGAAAGAGATGGAGGTGGCCATGTCCATGAGTAGCTCAACTTCAGACGGAGTCATGCTGCAGGTTGTTATAGTACACAATGCTGAGTGTTGGATGTTGAGATGGATTACCACTTTCCATAGACCACTCAAATTCTTATATACCGCTCTCAAATTACATGGCGGTGATTGAGGGCCCTGAAATAGGACAGTGCACACTTCAGATTCCGTTAAGTCAATTCATCATTTGAATTCGAGCTCAATCTTTCTACCTTAGGCTCAGTAGAGGATTCAGGTACTGGTAATCTATGAAAGATGGCAACCACAACAGCTTCTAGGTTGGTCTGATGTCCCATATTTTGATCATCCCACTGCACCATGGTCCATCAAGTGAAGATCTGGTTGTTAATGTTTGCCTGTGCAGATGCGGCCGCCAATCTTGACCCCAATGACAATTTCCCAGTCCACCAGAACTGAATTCAGAATTACTGAGTTCATCTGAAAAATTTAGCAAACTTGAAATTTACAATGATAATGTAAATAGAATTGCCTGCAAGGCATGCCGCAGCCCCGTGATGCATCACATAAGATCAGTCAGTTTCGAACATGTTTCGAATCAGTTTGTAAGATATCGGTTAAGAGATGAACTGAAGTTTTTCTGAAGCAGACTACGGACTCAACTGCCAGTGTACGCTGCATGTATCAATGAAATATTCTTGGACTCTTGTTGGATTCAGAATCTGTCCCTCTCATACTCGCTCCATTGCGGATGTTTCGATTGGACATGAATTTGAATTACCGTTCATTATAACTGATCGTTGTAGTAGTTTGTTCCCTATCCGTTTGTTCCCTGTACCCTCACTGTGCCATTAAGACAACTGGAATACACTGTACTCTGAAAAATACTCCTATATCCAGTTCGATCAACTGAGATAAAGTGTAGGTCAGAACGCAGCTGGACAGCACTGGAGGCCGCTGGAACTCACCAAGATCCGAAACAAGTGGCAGTAAGTACCGCATCTTCATCGAAATAAAATACTTAGTGATATGCACGCGTACGAATCAAGGTAGTCCTTTCATTGAAGAATATGGACCTAGCACTGCATGCAAATTTCCGTAAGTTTTGCCAATTATGGCGAAGTGAGCAACTTGAATAAGTTACGTTCGCAGTCGTTAATGTAAAGATGGTCCATGATGATTCTCGAACGAGTCGAGCCAGAAAACAATGTGAGCAATGAGCCCTGCCCCCCCCCCCGACCCCGGATTCCGTTGGGGCTGTTTACAGCATATTCAAGTATAAGTTAGATAGTCATAGACGTAAGAACTGTTCCGCAGCTTATTCAAAGGTCCAAAAGCGCTGCACTAATCGGATGCATGTAGATTGATTGTTGCGGGAGGGAGAGTTCTACGGGAGGAAAATGAATGAAGTTGCGATCAGCTGCGGTCGCAGTTGTGGTAGCAGAAATTGAATCTGAATGATCTGAATGAATCCTGTAGCAGGTTGTGTCAGATTGGACCGGGTTTGATAGAGTCTGGGAATTAATGACGAAGTAGAAGAGAGACTTGAAAGTAGTGTCGCAAGGAGAAGAAAGTCATGCTCCATCTCGTACGTACGGCCGCGCAGGAGTGAACCCAAGCCGAGAATTCGAATTCCGGAGCTCTGCATCCCAACTTTTTGGTCGTTCCTTCTATTTCTCGGACTTGCACTGCGTCCCGTCTCCTGCATCTTTCCCTCCTCTCCTGTTGGTGTCGGCTGGGGTAGATAGTGGAGAGAGTTGAAGAGTGACGCTGGAAGTGGTGTCAGAAACAGTCAACGTCGTCCAGATAGCTTGAAAAGAGGTAGAAAAATGAAAACGAGGATCAAAAGACGGCATAGACGACAATCCATATTGAACGGCTCCCAAAGCCGTGAGTGGGGGTTACCAGCATCATGACCAAAATTATGATATGTAATCAGCAAAACATGTATGATATGCCAGTCGATCAAGAGACGCATAGACGACAATCCATATTGAACGGCTCCCAAAGCCGTGAGTGGGGGTTACCAGTATCATGACCAAAATTATGATATGTAAATCAGCAAAACATGTAAGATATGGCCAGTCCCTGACAGTGCTGGACAGCATCGCGGCGCTCCGGGACACAGATAGAATGGCCTGCGCCGGCCAGAGATCCCCAAATTATCTTATTTGGAAATAGAAACATGAGTTTATATCTTTAATAGCGCTGGAAATTTGGGCGTTGCTACAATGAATCAAGTGCCCAACCGGGCGTCGGTTAGTTAGTCCGGCCGTCAGGCCAGAAAAAAAAAAAAGTTTGCCAACACACCTCCGAATGACCGATTTCCGGGTCATTTTTTGAATGTTGTAGACCTTAGATTAGTTGAAAGGCCATCGATAGGCATTCGGGAGAGCTGCTGATATTCCTGGCCCTGAGATATCAGCTGGGTCCAAGCTGGGTCCAAGCTGGGTCTGGGGTTGATCTTGATGTTGACGCTGATGCAACATGAGAACCAAGCACTGGACATTCCAGTTGGAAGCGGAAGTGCATTGAATTAAGCAGTCTGTCAGACTGTATCTGTGCTGTGGGATTACTGTTTCAGTGGAAGACAAAGCAGTGCAGAGAGCTGTTCAGTGTCGAACAAAGGGATGTGAGATGGATTGGGTATGTGATATTGAATTTCATTAGATGGTTGTACTGATTTAAACACCTAGTATCATGTTTCTCTTGATTTCCGTTCCGAAACTTGGGTCTGCGAGGCTTGTAGATGGTAACAGAAAGCAGAGGTAGTACTTGTTATAAATTATCTTATCTAGATATACCATATATATATATATACCATGGGAATGCTTATATATTTAGCTAAAAGGCCAGTTCCAAAAAGTTCAACCTGTGGTCAACTTTTCAAAAGTTTGCAGCCCCTTGCCACCTCTGGCAGACTTATCTTGGATTTGGTATAAAGCTTCAGTCAGAGCAGGACCCAGACTTGTTTCTGCAGCTTTTGAATAGTAGTCCTTGTCTCAATCCTGCACTGTGTAAAATCAAAATAAATCACAAGCTATAGGTTTGTGAACAAGCCCTTTGGCTCCAGCCCGGGATGCCAAAGGCTGACCTTTGCTAGAAGGGGCTTGCTGAAAAGTGTCTCGGATGCCGGGAGTCTTCTTGAGTCCACGGAACTTGCAAAATCAGACCAAATCTCTTACTTTGAGAGACAAAGTTGTAGCTGCTAAAGAGGGATGTGTACATACTTATGAGGAGAAAAAACAATATTGCAATAAAATTTACATGTTCAATTGCACATTCCAGGAAATTGAAGCTCAACTTATACCATTCATAAAATATGTCCAGCTCAGTCTGGGGACAAATGGACTGGAAGATATAATAATTGTGTTCTGGTATGCTCAGGAAAAAAATTTCAATGTATTTAAAGAGCATAGAAATGCTTCAATGAGACAGCTGTAGCTGTGAGATTAACACATTACAGCCCAATAAGTCTCAGGCACAAGTACTGTACCGTTCCGACCAAAAGTTCATGGGGTGTGATGCATGACCTTCCCTGTTCACAATATTCAGTGTTCACAGATCTCAGTGACCTGTGACTGATTTGTGAACTGTTCACTGAGTGTTTACTAGCGCACTGAACCACTACAGAAATACTTTACTTTGGAGCCATTTATGCCATTTTTGGCTTGTTTACGGAATTTTTAAGTAGATTTTCAACCATTTTGAGCATTTTTCAGTGTTTTTGACCATTTCAAGTGACTTTTTTTGCCTGTATTGGTTGTCACAGTGTTCACAACCTGAAGTGAACAATGACACCCTCCTGTGAACTGTTCATTTTAGGCCAATGTGACATGTGACTGAACTTTTGGTCAAAATGGTACAGTAATGCATAGATAACTGATTACTATGTCGGAAACCTTGAATTTCGGCTATAACCGGCTGTAACCGCTTATAAACCCCATAATCAGAATCCCGATTATAAGCGATGATGTGAAAAGAGTCGGATGTTAATTAAGCGCTTAATCATAACACAGCCAACAATTGTAAGCGCTTGTGCCACGTCTACAAGCATAAGCGCTTATAATTGCTGAGTGCGTGCACTAGTACTTTTATTACAGTAGTTGTACTGTAACTATTAGATTACTTCACTTACTGTACTTCGTAGTTTATTAGTTACTTGTACTTGTACTTGTTTTACTTACCTATTGTATTTTGTAGTTCATTGTATTGAGCTTTATTAGTTTTGGTACTTTGGAGCTTACTGGAGTTTGTCGTTCTATTGGTATTAGTTATTGGTTACTGTGCTTAGTTCCTGTAGATTATATAAGCAAATTAGTAGTGATTTACTGACCGGTTTGAACCCTTGACCTTTGTTAACATGTACATTATTAAGACTCTATTGGGCATAGTTACCACTTAGTAATGCCGCCATATTTATAAGGGAACCCTAGTTCAATAAGAGAGATAGATTAAGGCTTTCCTTAAATGAAATTCTAGTTTGCCGCTGTGTTGTATGTACAAAGAAAAGCTATCCATGATAGTGTTCGTGCATGCAGCATAGCAATGTAGTATAGGGGGTACAAGCATAGGATAACACAGTATGGAAGAACAATGACAATGCTCATCTTGAGTGTTCCAAGCTCGAGATCCCGACAAGAAGTGTGGACCATGAGCAATTTTTGGATGGTGATCGCACACTTCTTGGTACCAGGGATGGAACCCTTGAGCATCAGGAAATTGTTCTTGATGATACCATAATGAGGGAAACCACCCATGAGGGTGGTTTGCTTTTTGGTGACATCCGACTCTGTTGTGGCGTTGGCGTCGTCGGAACCAGAACCAATACGGTACACTTTCTTGTTGATTTTGGTACAGTGGTGGTAACCGTCTAAAATTGATGATAAGTTTGAAAAAGGAGTAACGAAAGCGATGATACGTACTTTGACCAGCATGGGGTACCAAGAACATGACCTTCGAAGGATACCATGCACCAATACACGCCACCTTCCTGAGACCCTTGTGTGTCTTCCTTGGCAGCTTCTTGGTGCCCCAATGGTGAGTTACACCCTCAAAACTGTGACCCTTGGTGACAGCAATGACATCCACACACTCATCCTGCTCAAAGACAGAGCTGACCTCAACAGGCTTCTTGAACAGGCCGTGAGAAAACTTGACCTTGTCTGGGATTGAACGGCTGTTAACCTGGATCTCCATAAGGTACACCTTCTTCTGCGAGAGACCAGTCTTGCAGATTTGAGTGTGCACAAGGACACAGACAATGGTACAGTTTTTGCGAATATGCTCAAGCTCACAAGCAACAGACTTGCCACCATCCTCCATGTGCTTCTTGGTGTAATGAGTGAAGGCCTTCTTCTTCAAACGGTACCAGTTTTTGTATAAGCAATGTTTAAGCTCATCTGAAAGATGTGAAGCCCAAGCAGTGGTAAGGGTGCAGAGTCCACGGGGAGTTTCAATGTAGTCAACAACACCAACTATCATCATTGGTGATGTCTCAATGACAGTAACAGCCTCTACAACTTCACGCTTGTGCATCTCTGGAACTAAAATATTAGATTTGAAAAAAGCTGGGATGAGAAATAGTTATGCACTGGAACTGGGACAGTCAAGATCACGGACAACATGGGTCATACCAGCCTTGTGGCCCATAAGAGCATTCAATGAACTGTTTCTTGAGAGCAGCAGTCTGAGGCAAAGCATCTCCTTGATGCTACAAACGATTTCACGCTCAGCAGTCATGGTGAATGGTAACTAAATACTGGTCCCACTGCTCTCATCAACCAACATCAACCAATGGCTTGTTCAAATCTCCTGCATTCACTGATACCAAAATGCACACTGTCATTTGTGTTCAAAATTGATTCGAGCGTGAGGTGCATGACACCAGAGTGGACCAATGAGGAAGTCTTGCATTATTGGGGTGACAATGGCTTTGATTTGGGTATAAAGGGAGTATCTTTGAAACCTTCAATTTTGCATACTGATTTGCAAGTGTCGCTAACAAAGATATTTAGAATTGATGTTATGAATAGTAGAAGGTATGACTTACCTTTGAGGGGTTCAAGCGCTTTGAGCCTGACACACTCAAATTCTCACTCCGAAATGCCATCCTGGAAGATGACAATTCATTCCAGCAATTTGTGAGAAAGCAATGAGCAGCAGAGGAGAGGCTGAAGGATGTACAGAGTGCCATTTATCTTGCAGCTCTGCCTGAGCAGCTTCTGAGCCAGATCCAATCGCCTTGGCTTGATAGCAGACAAATATCCCAGATGGATCTGTGTGGTATCTGCAAAGAAAAACTGAGCAGCCTGAGACTTCCATAAAGTATAAAACGTACAGTTGTGGACCCAATTCGTCGATTTTGTCGATTCCAGCAATCAGCAAGACCACTCCAAACAGCCTACTCATCATCGCATCCTCATCATGTACACTCTCTCCAAACCTCAATGCAAGATCACAAACGGCCTGCGTGACACTCTCTACCTTGATCCTCTTGTTGTAAGTGAATGAATGATTTTGAGCAGTCACTCAAGCATGGTCAATCATTGTTCAGACGTAGGCCGTTAAACCAGACATTGCGCAACCAAGATACCTTCCAGTTTACCATTGATTCTAAGGATAAAAAAGGGGAGAGGAGAAGCCAGGTGAGAGTTGGAAGAAAGCAGGAAAATTTCACGTGAGCTCAGGCACATGTGACAAATGTGGCGCGCATGTATAAAGCGCACTTTGTTGATTTTGCTCTTGTTCAACAACACTGAGTAACACATCAGCATTATATTGAAGCTGGGTTTTCAACCTAGCTTCTTGTGGGTACCCCCAGCTCGTCAATGGCTCCTCCTTAATTTGATCAACCTCAACATCTCTCATTGCTTGTGCAAGGCTTCTTGTTGGAGTTGTTGGTGGCATCTGATTTGTAGAGCTCTCCGGTAAGCCCAAATTTCTTTACTCTACCTACATCATTAGGTGACCATGACTTTGGGGATGCCAAGGATCATATGCTTCTCTTTAACTCCTGTACGTTCTGAACCTTGCTGATGCGTTTCCTGTTCAGGCTTTCACGCCAGACATCTACAAGAAGAAACCCTCCAGCTTTGATGCACCTTTCCATTTCACTTGAAAGCTCTTCCTGCCACTAAGCGTCAACTGCCTGATGGTCTTCAGACAACTTAGACTTGTCTAGAGTGCGTGGCAGGAAGTTTTTCTCTTGCTTTCTTCCATTGCTGGCTTGCCATCCAGGGCAAATGTAGCTGTTGAATTGTTGCGGTTCAGGTATGTTAAAGCCTCACTCTTCAAGTAAATTGACTCTAATCGGGCTCTTCATATCTAGGCTTCATATTTGTGCTGCCAGGGTAGATTGACTATTTACAATTGGTTCACTGGGACAACTATGTACAATTACAGCAAGTGTTACTAGTATGATGAGATATGCAATTAGGTATGAAATCAAAACTCCTCTCTATAAAACTTCAGCCTCGCCGATGTGTTACCCTGGTGTGGGCTGGAGGGACTGCAGGCTCCTTGTGATCATTGGATGTCTCTATCCCCCTCCGTGAGCACCTCTGCAAGCTCCAGCTGCAGATGTTTCTGCTTCATTAGGACAAGGTGGTCCACAGGGATCCAACAAAAAACCATCCTGATTATATGTGGCATCTTTGACTACCCCTTGACCAAAAACATTTTCGAGCAAGTCTTCAGGATTGGGATTGGTGGCAGGCATTTCTGGTGCGGAAGACGGACCTAAAGTGAATATAGATCAATGGAAAGCTTGAAAGGGAGATTGTTGAGTATACACACCTTCTCCAGTGGCATCTGTAATAGTGGGAGCTGATGAGGAAGATGCAGTGGCTGTTTCAATGGTGGTTGCAGTGGTGGTTGGAGGTCCTATAATGAGAGTATATTAGCAATATATATATCATCCAGAATAAAGCTAAATTACCTGCATCTGCAAGTCGTATGGCAAGTAATGCCTCAGCAATGGAATCCATGTACTCCTCACTGTTAGGATATTGACCTGTACGCCCATATCATTGCTTTGACCTTTCCCTTTATAGATACTTACACTTTTACTTCCGCTCATGTGGCTTACCAATAACTAGGTAGTTTACCTATATATGTAGAGCTAGCGCATCGCCTCACCTCAGTTGTTCTACGTTCATACAACTGAGGTGAGTAGCTCATACTTACTATACTTTGACATTATCTGATTACCTATTAGCTTATTCGTCTACAGGTACATAATACAGAGTTGTTCTACATTCATACAACTGAGCTTATTTGTCTACAGATTATGAGACTGGTCTCTCCCTGAACATACAAAAACTACAGAGAAAATCCTGATCTACCTACCCAATCCCAAAATGTCGACACAATCTAATAACATCTTGATACCGAGATTCCCCAAAGAAAACCAACTCGATGGTGATAAAAATTGGAGAACTTACAAACGCGAATGCATACTTGCGTTGAAAGCCAGGAGTCTGTTGCTGTACATTGAAGGAAAAATTCCAGAACCATTGCCGAATACCAATCTCCTCGTTAGCCAAACCCAAACCCCTGTCTGGAGTGCCACCCCTCTCCGTGAAGAGTGGATCGCTCGAGACGCGACAGCGACAAGCATTCTGATCACCAACATCCAAGATCCAGTTGGTATTGGAATTGATGAAACCAAGTCATCAGCGGAGATCTGGAAATATCTCTCTGGAAAATTCGAGAAGCAAGTGGAGCAACGAATTCACCTCGCCAATACCACTCTCCGCACCCACACCTACAACCCCGAAACGATGTCTATGGAGGACCACGAGAAGAAAATGAAAAATCTTCTCCGAACACTCAAAGACTATGGGGGAACCTGTAGCGATGAACAATTCCGTCTCATCATCATTGCATCCCTTCCCCTAGACTGGAAACAGGATACTAGGAATGTCCCTGGAACCTCTAGCGAGGATGCGTTCACCTTCCTCCACAGTCTCTACCTCGAAAAACAGCATGAACGGGAGACGAGCGAACAGGACGAGAAGCGTGTAAAAGCATTGATGGCAAAACACACCACCACTGCTGCTGCTACCACTACCCACATCCAACAAAATCATCCGTCTAGGAACTCGGACCTCATCTGCAGCAACCCCGTCTGTGGCAAACGTGGTCATACCATTGATCGCTGCTGGGCAAAAGGGGGTGGTCGTGAAGGCTTAGCGCCTAAGAATTGGCGTTTCAACAGAAAAGCCGAACCGAATAGCGTCAACGTAGCAGCTGCGTCCACATCCGTCGATCCTGAACCCAGCCAACTCTATGTCCTGTCAGCTGATGCCTCGGGTGCGTCCTATATACACCAAACAACCGATGCTAGTCCTGACACAATACCACCTAGACATGAACCTGCCATGGTAAATGAGGGTGATCAGAATGGAGATGGACTAGCGGGTGTATGTAGAGACCTACCTGTACAGTGTACACTTGTATCCAACCCAGCTGACTGTACCGTCTGCCATGGGAATACAAACTCGATATATCCACCTCCTAAAACGTACATCAATTCTGGTGCGACAGAACATTGCTGGATGACAAAAGATGATTTCATCATGTTCAAAGAGGTCAGCGGCCAGCACGGGAATAGTGCGATAGCAGGTGAAGCGGGACAATTCGACATTCTTGGTATTGGTACAGTCGAGTTCCGAACCAGAGCAGAAGGGAAACCAAGGACGATACGACTTGAGGAAGTGAAATACATCCCATCATTCAGTCAAAACCTGATATCCCTCTCGGCATTGGATAGGCGAGGATGCAAAGGGGACTGGGGAGATGGAGTACTGTGGGTACGTGGCCAGAGAGGAGAAATTGTGATGTGCGGTGAGGGCAGAGGAAGGATGTATGAAGTTGAAAGACTGAAAACGGAAACCCGTGCAAATTCAGCCAGGTCACACAATAAACCCACTGACATTGCAACCTGGCATAGGCGGCTGGGGCATGTTGGAATTCCCCGAATACTGCGTATGGCGAATCGGAATCTAGTGGATGGTCTCAGTGTAACCTCAAAATCGGTGGTTGGGATGTGTGAAGCTTGCTTATATGGAAAGGCAACACGTAGGCCATTCGATGAGGTAGTGACCCACGAGACAGAGGTGCTAGAGAGGGTACACATGGATCTCTGGGGACCAGCACATACGCCAAGTCGAGGAGGAGCTCTATACATGATGCTCTGCACTGATGGTCGATCATCGGTTCGCATTCCATACTTCCTGTCCAACAAACGACAAGAGACTACCATTAAAGAATTCCACAAGTATCGCGTAATGGCCGAACGACAAACGGGAAAGCGACTTCGGATTATCCGCATCGACGGGGGTAGAGAGTTCAACAATCCACTCATGGATGCATATTGTGCAGAATGTGGGATCGTGATTGAGAAGATCACGCCGTATTCTTCTGCAGCTAACAGTGTGGCTGAGAGAGCAAATCGGACGGTAATCGAGGGTGTACGCACCTTGCTAGAAGAATCCGGATTTCCCCCCTCGTTCTGGGCTGAAGCAGCCAGTACATTCACCTACATCGACAACTTCATCCCTACTTCGTGATTCCCTGACGATGTGCCTATTGAGACCTGGACCCAAAAACGTCATGACATATCCCATCTACGTCTGTTCAGTTGTGACTGTTGGGTGACATTGCCAGAAGTTAGGAAAAATGGCAAGTTGGCAAGGCAGGCAGTGAAAGGCAAGTTATTGGGCTATATTGGTCGGCGAGGTTATAGAATCTGGATACCGGAGTCGAGGAAGATTATAGAGTCGCGGGACGTTCGCTTTGAGGAGGGGAATGGTCGCCGTACTGTTGAAAGGGGAGAAATAGGACTGGGTGGCGGAACTGAGGGGGAGATGTCAAAGCGTGCTGGAATGCCTGATCGGGGACCTGATGTCATTAAACCCGTTGACAGCGGAGTTGATTCCACTAAATCCGGAATTCCCGAGGATGCATTGATGCCGAGAAATGATTCGGCTAATTCCTCCCCGCTATCCTCTCCTCCATCCTCTGTCCCTCCATCACCTACACCAGAACCTACTCGGACACTACGAAATCGGACCAACCATGGGAACCTGAATGTAGATGCATTGATGCGTCGTCAAATGGGTTGGACCGGTAGCCAATCGCAAGCCGACTCTGAACCGGACCCAGAAACTGAGTCATCACTTGCAATGGTGGTACAGAATCCATGGGCTTTTGCAGCGTCATCGGGTGATTTTTACGTCCCAAATTCATATAACCAAGCGATGAAACGACCGGAATTGTGGGTCCCGGCGATGGAAACCAAATACCAGACACTGCTGGAGAAGGATGTATGGGAACTCGTTACATTACCACCAGGCGCGAATTTGACAAAGGGTAGATGGGTTTATGCAATCAAATGGACATCGACGGGGGAAATTGATAAACGGAAAGCGCGTTGGGTTGCGCAGGGCTTCACACAAGTTTTTGGAATGGACTATGAGGAGACATACGGTAGTGTGGCTCAGTTCGAATCTCTTCGCATTGTTATTGCAATCATTGTCATCCTCCAACTATCCTTCTTCCATGTTGATTTCAAAGCAGCTTTTCTTAACAGTCCAATCACACACGACGTCTATATGGAACAGCCCCATGGATTTGTGAAACCTGGTCAGGAGCACTTGGTCTGCAAGCTAAAGAGAACAATTTATGGCTTACGGCAGGGTTCACATGACTGGCAGACAACGCTAGGTAATGCTTATCATGAAGATGGCTATACCACATCACGCGCCGACCCTTCTATCCGTTTTCGTAGGAAGGATGGAATCTACACTATCCACGGGACCTATGGTGATGATGTCTTTGGTGGTACTTCTGGTGAAAAAGGGATTATTGTTGATGAGCTGCGGAAATGTTGGGAATCTAGCAATGTGGCAAATGAGACCCTTCTTGGGGTGCAAATCACACATGACAGAAGAACTGGCTCGATTACACTCTCGCAAGCGCGTTATTTCCAACGGATGCTTGAACATTTTGGTTTCCAGGACATTCGGCCACGCCATACGCCTCTACCCCCGAATATACATCTCCGAGCAGCTCCAAATCCTCTACCTGAGGATGAACGTATCTTCATGGCTGGAAAACCATATCGCGAATTTGTTGGATGCTCAATGTGGGGCCAAGGCCTAACCCGACCTGATATTTCCTTTGCGGCGGGTTTGCTAGCACGATATCAGTTAAACCCTGGTCGTGCTCAATGGGAGTGTGTAGAACAGCTGGTTCAGTAAGAATGCTATAGCAAATCCTGATAATTTAGGATTTGCTATTGTAGCAAATCCTGATAACTATTATAGGGGAGTGCTATAGCAAACCAGATAGCATTATATTAATGCTATAGCATGCTGATACTGTCGTATAGAGCCAAAAATTGCGATTTTTGTACAGCCTGAACCGCTGCCC
Source organism: Gymnopus androsaceus JB14 (assembly GCA_009733575.1). Classification (NCBI taxonomy): domain Eukaryota; kingdom Fungi; phylum Basidiomycota; class Agaricomycetes; order Agaricales; family Omphalotaceae; genus Gymnopus; species Gymnopus androsaceus. Next base: position 31,513 of record ML769578.1, read on the forward strand.
GTGGGAAAAAACTGACACCTCCCCCCTGCCCCGTGGTAGTGATGGCTACCCACCCATAACCTTATCTTATCATGTTACCCTAACCCTGACCCAGTGGAGCCTTTCCTTTTATATAACCCCTATATTGAACAGCAGGGGCAAGCCCCCCGCACCCCCGACTTCGTCCTCACCCCTAAACCCTAACCCCAACCCCTAACCCCTAACCATACCTACTCCACCTCATGTATGGACCAGGTATAACTTTCCCACGGTCACATGATAGCCCAGACCACTGTATGGACCAGGTTAGGGTTAGCTAAAGCTAACCCTAACCCTAACTTTTATGTCACATGACCATCTAGTAGCATTACCTAACCATAACCCTAACCCTATAGTACCATAGCCTGCTATAGCAGCTAGGTGTCGGCTCCCCTATAATAGTTATCAGGATTTGCTACAATAGCAAATCCTAAGTTATCAGGGTTTGCTATAGCATTCTTGCTGCCTCTGGTGTGTAGAATGGTTAGCTGGATATATCAAGTGGTCCATTCACTATTCAATCACCTATCGACCTCCAGCATCTGTGCGAGTACCCGGCGATGGTCTACAACCTCTGGGATACTCGGATTCCGATCATGCGGGGTGTTTGGACACGCGGTGTTCCACCAGTGGATACGTATTTTTCATGGCAGGAGCTCCAGTCTGTTGGAGCTCTAAACGGCAGCCCATGGTTACAATGTCCACGACAGATGCCGAGTATGTCAGCCTCGCGCGTGCATCCAACCAAGCCATCTGGATGACGTCCTTCATGTCAGAGATTGACTTGCATCTGAAGGAGCCAGTTGAAATACGGAACAATTGCTCGGGAGCAGTGGGACTGTCGAAGAATTCCAAGAATCTGGATGTTGTGAAACATGTTGATGTCAAGTATCACCATGTCCGTGAAAGTGTCGAGAAGAAGAGGATTGTGGTTAAGCAGGTTCGCTCTGGGGAGAACATTGCAGATATTTTTATGAAACCCCTTGGGGCTACAGCACTTCATAAGCTTGTTCGGGATTTGGGCTTGGATTGTACGGATCAGGGGGGGTGTTAGGATATTGACCCGTACGCCCATATCATTGCTTTGACCTTTCCCTTTATAGATACTTACACTTTTACTTCCACTCATGTGGCTTACCAATAACTAGGTAGTTTACCTATATATGTAGAGCTAGCGCATCGCCTCACCTCAGTTGTTCTACGTTCATACAACTGAGGTGAGTAGCTCATACTTACTATACTTGGACATTATCTGATTACCTATTAGCTTATTCGTCTACAGGTACATAATACAGAGTTGTTCTACGTTCATACAACTGAGCTTATTCGTCTACACTCACTAGTCTCAACTGCGGATGTGGCAAAAGACAATCCTTCAAAGACTCAACTATTATAGAAGAGGTAGAGCTCCTGTTTATAATGAGTGTCCTTTAATTGATGAAGCATTTGTTGATACATGAAAAAATCTTTTTGATAATCAATTTTTGAGTTTTTTCCATGGGGTACAAACTCGTCATCCTCAGAAAGGGCAAATCAGAGCTGGAAATATTCAGTTACTCAGTGCAAGAATACCCAACAGTTGAACTCACCAAGACAGCAGAAAGTGAAATAATAGAGTTGTTAACACTGCGTACTCCCCAACTCATGCCTAAAAGTGACTGGCCATAGTGGAATGATTTTGCAACAAGCGACAATGTGTTGAACAGAAGGGCTCGAGCGATCTGATTGGAAATTTAATCAATGAGGGGAAGACAAAGTCAGTAGATGATTTATCTTGGGCTGAAAATCATTCATAAATAAAAGGGTTGCATTCTTAGTGCAATTAGGGTAGAATATGGAAGAGAGTGGCTCCTTTGTAGCCAAGGTATTGGGAAACTGCAGTAGACCTTTGAGGACCAGAGACCTACCCCAAGACGTGCCATTGTTGGTCAGCCAGATACCTGAAGGAGCGTCAATGGAATCAAAAATAATAGGGAGGCATTTGTGGATAGTATGGATTGATGCTGAGCATCCCTGTTTAGCTTTGGATATGAACTTCATATGGTTTATTAGGCTCTGTTAAGCTTGTAAAGTGGCGAAAGAATGTACTGCTTTTTTGAACAGTGCGTATCCCGCTGCCTTTTTGCACAGCTCGGGATTCTTCAAATATCTATGAAGCTCTTTGACCAGCCCCTCATTGAAGGTCTGCAAGGTTTTAAAACAGTCTGAAGACTCTGGACTCAGGACTGTCCTCTGATGGGGTCATCAAGAACAGGTCTTCGGAGGCCCAAGGATAGACCATGATGGTATATTGTTTTGCCAGCTTAAGAATGAGGTCCTTGTTTAGCAGCGGGTCGTGGTCATCTGCCTTCCCTTTTGATTTTCCCTTAAGTCAATTTTTTGCCAACTTGAGCTGGCTTGCAAGATCAGAATTAAACATTCAGAGTTTGCCATTATGCTCAAACAATTTTTGGTTCTGCAAATGGGCATCCTTGAGGGCCTATAGAACATTAATTCAAGTAAATGTAAATTCTATGAAAGTGCCACTCACTGTTTGCAACTCAAACATATTAGTGTGCTCAATACTGGGGAGCTGAAAGGGAACAGGTTTGGGGTCATCAGAAACATCTGAGATGTTTCCTTCTTCAGAGTCGGACATGTTAGCAAGAATAGAGCGACGTAGAAGTTCAAGGAAGCTGTGTCGCTACTGTTCAAGATCAAGAGTGATGTGGATCCACAACATATTTATATGGAAATCATGATAATCAAATTAGGAAAATCTATATGAACCACATCAAGCCTATCTTCCTACTGTATAACCAGGAAAGGCATTATTCACTCGGAGGAACATGTCACCATCTAATGCATCAAACACCAGCATCTCATTGGATTTGAGTGGATCCTCTGATGCTTTGACTGCTACTGCTCCTTGAATGACTGATTGGACTGATATAAGCTCTGTTTGGTGCTCCTTGCGAATGCGGAGAAGTCCAAGGTCTTTCTCCACAGCTGACCTTGGGTGTGATATATGCCGGTAAGCCTGTACTAGAGCAATAGGATATTTTTGGTCTTCAACAATGCATAAGAACAGGTAGTGCAATTGTGCAAAGACTGGGCCTGATCTTGTATTGAAAATAAGAAAGTCATATCTGGGTTTACCATGGAAAGATGCATTGCATTGCAAATGGTTGGTAGCTAGATGCCAGGTTTCGAGAGACTCATATTTAATCCTCAGATATTGATAAGGAACAATCTGTGTTTCTGTTAGATTTATTACTTCAAAGGTATGTTTTTGAGAGCTTACTGTACTAGTGGCACTATAAACAATACGCTGACCCCCAGGCAGTGGTATACCTGAGGTTGGAAGAAGATCTGACATGAAATCAGATATGCGTATATGAAATCATACAAAAAGCACAGGGTCCTTCTCAAGCAGATCAGCAAATGATATTGCCTTGAGTTTAGAGCCTATTTCAAAGTGCAAATTATCCATTGGCATTTCCAGGTCATTGGGTATGTCAGGATCAGATTGGTAATATGTGTTGTACTCATCAATCTCATTTTGTATCACAGTTGCAACAACAGTTTGATGTTCAATACAAACAATCTGCAAGGGACATGTTCAGTTCAGACAGCATATTAATCATGAAAATATATCTGACCTGCTTTGCTGTATCCTTGAAATTTGTCCGTCGCAAGTAGATCTTGTGAATGGGTCCATGAAACTTCTCATTGGGTTTGGTACTCATCCCATGCAATGAGCCTTTGTTTTCAATGTCATCATACATATGTTGAAGGTAGTGAAGCTTGATAAAATTCCATGACTTGGGCTTATCAATATCAAGTTTGTTCATATCAGATAAGGTAGAGAGCATCCATCTCTTGCTAATGTCAGCTGACATTGTCACACAGCTGTCACTTACCTATATATAGTGAAAATCACTTTGAAAATTCAATACATAACATTCCGCACTCCCTAGAGCTAATTCCTTCCATGCATTGCTTAAGATACTATATAAGTAGTTACAAACCACACTGGAAGTTATATGGATAAACGCCGAGATAGATGATCCCAGCTTATTACCAGAAACACTGTTTTAGGAACGCCTCTCCCAAATTTGTAGGTCTGCTTGAAACCTTGAGTGCTACACCCTCCTAATCATATTTTAAAGGGATGCATGGCACAGATTTATGAGGCAGATTTGGGTTATTATTTGAGCTAATTATCAAGAGAATTTCACTATATTGAGATGTCACACATGATGCACATGATGTTAGTGAGAGATGGATGCTCTCTACCTTATGTATATCTGAATGATATTACTGTATCAGCTTCAAATAAAACATTGAAAGGGTATTTACATACTGAGAGTGAAACAAAGAATGCTTTCACTGCTGCATGTCCTACCTCCATTGTATCTGTTGTTTGAATATCTAGATTGGAATACATATTCATATTGAGGTATTTGCGGGTGACTTTAAGCAGTGTATATCCAGCAGTATCATCTTGTGGATTTATTGCCTCATGTGCAGCAAATAGAAATAGCTAGTGAATGTCAGCTTCTCATCCTTTTACTTTACAAATATACTCACCTTTGATATATCATGGTGTTTGCTGCCATCATTGAAAGAGAGTTTCATGACACCATCATTAAAATGATGTAGTTTGGACCAGCGAGGGAAAGATTTGAAACTATCAAATAACAATAAGCCATGGAAAATATCATATATGAGATGTATGTATGTACCAATTATCAACCATTGTAGCAGTGCTTCGTGCATGGATGTGTACCTTGTGCTGTTCAAACAGATGGTCACCCCAAAGCCCACTATCACCAAAATGCAGATTGTCATAGGAGAGGGCTCAAAATGGGTTGGCATTAGCAAGTGAAAAGAATGAATTCCAAAAAAAATGTCAGTATGCATTAATGTTGAAAATTGCTGTATATTACAATATGTGGCCGAAGGCTATATTTCTTGAGTATTACTTCAGCTTCTGCCTTTGAAGTGCTTTCAAGCTGTTTTGCCTGGTTCAGCATTGAAACAGTCTCTTGAGGTGTCTGCTCAGGGTAAACTGCATCAAAATCTGAAAGCTTGGTGCCAGGAATCAGACATTTTGGGCAAGGACATAAGCCCCTCAGTCCTTGGATGAGGGCAATAACACATCTATAAATAAGTGATTAACAAGTGATTAAGGACCAACAGTCAGAAATTAGACAGAAGACTTACTGCTCTTCATAATCTGCAGAGTCAATCAGAATATATGGGAACATGGTCCATTGAACATCATCTCCACATTGCATTGTGTAGCCTGTCTTTGAGTACTGCACTAGTGATTCCAGAATTTTAGAAGTAGACTCATGCCATACAACATTCTTGAAGTTAACAAAGTCTGTCTTTCCACTATGAGCTGCATCTTCAGCAATCTGTGAAAACAGGTATAAGCTCAATATTGAAATGATATCAGTTGACTTACAACAGGTAACCATCCAACAACACGCCCCCCTCCAGTACCAGCACCATTCCGTATGTTCATAGGTAGATTAGCACACTGAACAATGACAGGGTAGCCTTTAGCAGTGCCAAATGATGATGATTTGTTTTTGTCTGCATAAAAAACAAGACATAATGGTACTGCCCCAGGTGGAAGTGAACTCTATATGGATGACTGAGCCAGGAAGATATTGACAAACATAGAAAAAAAAAAGCAATACCTGAATGGCCCACCATTGATTTGCTGACCAGGCTTCATGGACAAAACGCTTCCATATCTTTGTCTGACCATCTAGCCTGTATTGATGGCATGCATCCCATTGCATTTGCGAGACAATATCCCAATCAGACAGAAGTTCTTGCAGCCACTCCCAAATAGGACAATAGTGCAGTTCAACAGATTCCATTTTGTCATGGTAGGATACAGGAATGTCCTCCTTCTGAAACTAATAAAATATTCAGTTCTTCCATCTCAAATATATTCAGTAGCACTTACCTTTGTAGACTGTTCAGCAGCCTGGTCCCATGTTGTCTGTATTTCATCATAGTTCTTAAGAGTGAAATTGTCAAGGCCAAAAGCAACACATCTCAAAAGTTCTACAAGTCTATTGGTCTGCCTTTCATTCATATGACAATCCAAGGCAAGTTCAGCAGCATCAAAATCAACATGGCTTCTCCAGGGATGCCAAGGTCGTGAGTGCTTTGGTGGGCAGATGGGTCCAATTTCCTCATGCTTCCCATAGCCTTCAAAGGGTATGATAGATGGTTGTCGGTTACTGTGAGGATGGTATTCAATCTTGATATCATCTGCCTGAATTTCACGAAATGATGTTGACCGATCTATAATATGCAGGATTCAGATAGTGCATTAGCATAACAGAAGTAACATACCTGTTTCATGCCCAAAGTCTTCATGGTCAAGATCACTCCCAAAATCATGATATTGATTTAAATATCCAGAACCTGAGGCAGCGGCACCCAAGGTTCCATCAGCAGTGCTTGCCATAGCATTATTGGTAGGCTCAGGGTGTAAGTTCAATCCTATAGGCAAGATTTTTAATGAATTCCAGAGATATTCAAAGAATGTGTATGTTGGATTTCCTCCTGGGCGTTTATACATCTAAACTCTGCAGCTGAATGTCTGTCTTTATCTTTAGCCTCGCATGACTTGCAATGTGTTTGGAAGTCATGTGATTCAAATTGCCTGTTGCAAAATTTGCATGTGGGCATGAAGGATGGATAGATGAAGGATAGATGATAGATCAATACAATATTGGACAGCGAGGCAATGAGGCAGTGTCAAATGAACGTGAGCGGAAATAGTTAATATTAAGCACTAGTAGTTTACGCGGTGATAATCAAGTGATAATCTAATCATAAGCTGATTATGACACAATTCTAATTGGATCATAATCCCAAGCCAATTATAAGCGCCAAATCAAGTTTGCAACATATTGGGACAATGAATATTTTTCGGATTTTTTTTGGATTTTTTTGTTTCTTTTCCTTTCTTTGATCATATATCTAGCCCCTAAGCCCTAACCAGACTGCTAACCAAATCCCTAACCAACCCTAACCCACCCTAAACCACCCTAGCCTAACCTAACCTGACCTCAAACCTAACCTAACCTAACCCTAACCCTAACCTCCTGCGCTAAAATTAACTCAATATATCCAAAAATGGCTTCAAAAACACTAAAATACCCTTAAAAAAGGACTTTGAAATTGTAAATTTATAGGTAAATAGGCCTATCCTGATAGTAATCAGTAAGGATGGACACGAGTCCAGTTCCTTAGCATCAGGAAAAATGGTCTGGGCCCAGGATGACCCCAGGTCACTTAGGCAGCCTAGGCCACCTAGGAATAATGCAAAAACTTTGGACACCTCAGGTATCCTGGGCCTCCTAGGCCTCCTAGGAATTCTGAGGGTATCCTCAGGTTGCCTCAGGTTTCCCCAGGATGCCTCAGGACAGCCCAGGACAGCCCAGGATAGCTCCCAGAATGCCTAGGAGGCTTAGGAGGCTTAGGAGGCCTAGGATACCTGAGGTGTCCAAAGTTTTTGCATTATTCCTAGGTGGCCTAGGCTGCCTAAGTGACCTGGGGTCATCCTGGGCCCAGACCATTTTTCCTGATGACTAACAGGCACCAGCAGGTAAACCCGTGGGAATATCAGCCAGTAATTTAACCTGCGGGTCCTGGTACTGGCTTCCCATGGGTTATGCAGGTTGCAGGTTGCAGTTTGCTCAAAGTTGGCAGGTTTACCTGCAGGTACCTGTGGACCTGGAATACTAGACACTAAAAATTAGTCCATTTACAAATGAATTTGGTTAGATTGTGACCTGAGTTTGATGTAGGGCTACTTTGTAGTGATACCTGTGCCATTTAATATAAAACATGTACTTATTCATTTAAATTTGTGAGTTTATCGGCAGGTATAAATAGTGGTGCAGGTTTGCAGGTACCTGCAGGTCAAGGGTTTGGATGCCCAGCCTGGTCCACAGGTGCAGGTTTACCAGGACCTGGAGTTATGTCCACCCTTAGTAATCAGTTAAGGTAGGCATCAGGTGCAAGCTGGTACATCACATGCCTGGGGCATTCGGGGCTAAAGCTTAAGTGTGGTTATGAGACTGAAAAGATGTAGAACCAGGAGCATGGATGGGATGGGGATTTACTGTGGGATGATGTGTGGTATAAGGCATTGAATGCCCTAGGTGACCCGAGCAATGTAGAGATTTAAATTTGTGAGCAGAGAGGTTGAGGCAAGGGGTGTTCAACCCACTAAGTCCCGATATGACCTTGTTTTTGGGTTATAAGGATTCATGAAGCCCCCCTCTGCCACCGCCTATATATAGTAGAATTTTCCCACACTTTGGAGGATTTCCAACTTCAAATTTGTATTACACAACAATTTTTTCTCCTTTGCACCTTTAAACAACATTTCCAGAGGCAATTTAATACACAGCAGTTCATCTAAGTTCAATTCAACCTGGTGTAAGTGCACTTGCATTGACAATATTTTTTGATGGAGGTGCTAAATTGGTACTAAATTGCATCATATCCTATAAAATCCATGTTTTTCAGGGAGATTTGAGATGTTGAGTGCTTTAAATGGTTTTTACAGCCTTATTTCAGTGGTTGAATTGACCTAGAACACCCCTCAGAGCCACAATAGTATGAAAATTTTTTCGGCCATAAGGACTTCTCAGACCCCCCCCCTCCCCCAAGGTCATGTCAGCGCTTATTTTTTTGAACACCCCTTGGGTTGAGGCTTTGCATAGTGACCAGCTTCGAGATACCAAAAATTGGGGTATGTGTAAATTCGAGTACGGGTTCATTCCTGCATCTTAAAGAAATCCCTCTTTTTCTTTCTAATGAGCAAATCCAGATAGGAAAATAAATTGTGGCGGCAGTGAGAAACATAAGCGCCTCGTTTGTGGGTCCACTCTGAATATATAGTAAATAAATAAAACGGACAATCCCGAGTAAAAAGACTGAGCTTGACTTTGTGGGTCCAACTGATGACGCGAAAATTCAGTTGGACCTACAATGTGTGTGCACGTACGACGCCGCACTTCAGATGATATACTGCGAACAAAATGGGCGCAGCAATAATGAGCTCACGCATCTGGTGCAATGAGTCTGGTAAAAAGCTAGGACCCAGCTTCGAAAAACGCGGAAGTGTCAATCCTGTAAAATCGAAATAAATTATTATTATAAGTAACACGACATCAGGTAGAGTAGGCTGATTGTACAAACAATCAAGGTGCTCAAAATTGAATATGATCGCGAAAGTCAAAAGCAGTCCAGTGAGACTGGTAGCCCCTCATTCAATCCAAATCCAAATCCCAAGGTGAAGAGCAATCTGTTGTCGAGCTTCCATCTCCGCCTCTTTGACAGAAGCATTACTGCCGCCAGAATCGCCCTTACCACCATGAACTGGAACAAGGCCAAAGGCGCAAGCAGCTTGGTGACATTGATCCACTAAACATCAATAAATAAGCATGGATCCTAAGAATCATACCATAAGCTTACAGGTGAAATGCCTCAATTCAAATTTCGTCCGAGGGAAGGGGGGTTGGAGAATCTTGCAGTCAAGCCCAAAGAGTACCCCATGTTCAGGGGCTTGTACATTGAGGTTTTCCATGGATGCCCTATAGAGGTGTGTGTCAGTTGCATGCATACAATGCATGATTTGATGTAGAGATTCACCTGGCGTTCCAGCTCTTTAAACAATTCTCGAGCCTATTCATCCCCCGCTCGACGGTTTCGCTAAATGACAAGTCGCGCTGGCCAGCGTTCGGCGCTGAGGGTAAAATTCGTGATGCTGTATTAAGTCTGAGGTGCGAGTTCTCTACTTGCGTATGGTTGGTCTCGACTCTTGTCCGAGTTAAATTATCGATAATTTGCCCAGAGTCCCGGCCGATGGCATTCGTGGTGAGGCTAATCTGATTGGCTGCCGTTACTGTATTATAGGGTGGTGGCGGCGTCGGATGTTCATGGACGACTGGGCTTTGAACTCGAGATGGTGGTGAGGCTGAACGTCTGTGAGCCGGTGCTTTCGTTCGAGCAACAAGCTGCGCAAGAAATTTCCGAATGAAAGCAAAGGGACTTTTCGAGAGAGAAAAAATCGGTTGCGCCTCGAGGCGTCGACTCTCCTTCAGCAGACTTGCAAAAAGTTCGTCGAAATCAACATCCTCGTCTTCTGAGATATCCTCGTTTCCCTCTTTGTTTTTTGCCCTGAGCTCTGCTCTTCTATGATTTCTAGCCTTCTGGGCATCGCCGAGAGTCTGCAGAAGATTGCGCAGAGCATTGACCTCGACTTAAACATGTTCGGAGACCCTATTGCCTTCCTTCGAAGGCCCTTTCCTGCCAGAAATTCCTTCGATCATGGGAGCAGCAATACGATGGTTTTAGAGCAGATTATAAAGAAGAGTAAATTGTTTAAGCCCGAAGAACTCAAAGGACGATGAAGTTCAAGTTAAGGATCTTAATCAGGATTGTTGACCGGGCCGATGGAGCCGGCTGGTTCATCCCGTGGGAAACCCGAAATTATGTCCGTTGATTCTTCTTGCATTCCGAGATTGTCGAACCCGAGGTATGACCAGTCGACAGCTCAAAATTGCGCAAAAGTCCGTCCCAAAGCCAGTTGCCGAGCTTGTAGATGAAGGTTGGAAACATCCTGCAGAGCTCATCTACAGCACAGGCCACTATTGGAGTGACAAGAAACTATTCTACTATTGTATAACCAACATCCTCAGTCTTAGCGCCTTCTCCCCGAACAACTCGGGACTCTGCTCCGTCTCAGATGGCAGAAAAACCATCGCTATTTCCGAAAAGTATCGAGTTCCGATAATCTTTGCTACGTATTGGCAGTGGGCCAAGCTGAAATCTCTGCTGGCGGCGGGAGAGGCGGAAAGGAAGAGGAGATGGGCCGAAGAGAAATATGAGGTACTACATATAGCGAGAGTATGGAAGATACTCACGGACGAAGGACCATCGATCGAGTCATGGAGCTCGAATGTCTTCAAACAAAACTGGAGATGTCACACTCTGGATCGGGTTCTGACGAGGTTCAAAACGGGATGCTTTTCGTCGGAATCCAGTCGAGTGGAAAAGTTCTGGGATGAGTATCAGGAGACGGAGTATTCTAAAGAAGTTTTGGATTTTGGTGCGTGTATCTGTCTGCTAAAAGTAACTAGCTAATTAACAGGGCATAGATTGGCGCAACTGGCTCTCAGAGCCTCGTGATGGTATAGCTCTCAACGAGTCCCAGTTCAACTCTGGTCTCGACCCAGAGAGTCTCATGCGAGGTCTGAAGGAAAAGGACGGAGAATGGTTATGGGAGACCCCAGAGAATCCATTACCGGAACCAATCTGGACCTCTGCGTGGTCACTTAGACCGGCGGCTGCCAACTTCTTCACCCGGAAATCCCAAGCTGCATCTAAATCCAATACCAGTACTCCTACTAATGGAAATTCTCCTTCGAAGAGGAGAAAATCGTTGGCCTCAGCTTCGGCTTCGGCTTCTGTGCGTGCGGGATCTTCGCAGACTCCACCGAGAGCAAGAAGGGCACAGAATTTTGCTAGTGCTAGTCTAGTCAAATCCGATAGTTCTGTAGCATCTTCGTCTTCATCTCTTTCTCCCTCTCCACATCCCACTTCTTCTGCACCTCCAGGTCCAAGCAAGTTGGCACAGTCTTCATTGGCTGCGTCAAACCCTCCTGCTATACCTCCGAAGTCGGAAGAATCTGCATCGACTACGTCGACCCCCGTGCCGATAGTTACTGCAGCAGCTATTCTCATCTCCCGCAAACCCCAGCCCAAACCCTGGCCAATACCTTCCGAATCAATCACTCCCCCCACAAATAGTAGTGATCATAATATCAAATCTCCTCCGAGTCCCGATGGAGCGACGAATGCAGATAAGCAACAAGCTACTACGAATGGCAGTAGCTTGAAAACCTTGCAGGAGAACGCATCACCAGAATCCCCAGCCCCTGCTGTAGTCCCTCCTCAAAAAGCTCGAGTCAAATTTCCCAATTTCACTCGCCGCTCAGTACCCGGGCCCGGACCCGAATCGATATCCAGTGCCTTGCAGAATTCGAAGAATTATGATATAAAGACAACGACGACTAATGGCGCTGCGAATTTGAAATCGACGGAATCGTCTCCAGTAGCAATGAAGCCGATACCAGACGCCACTACGAATGGTGATAGACCCTCATCGGGACCCTCTTCCGCTCAGACTGCCTTAGCAGCTGCAGCGAAACAGATGTCGCCCGCCACTCCGAGTAATGGTGCTGGATCTGGGATTTCACAGTCGGCCTCAATAGTGAAGCAGATATCAGGCGCTACTCCGACTGTTGCTGGACCATCTTGTACTGAAACAGTGAACCAAGGATCGAGTTCCACTCGTATACCGACCCCTGCTCCCACTCCCACTCCTTCCTTGGATCGCTTTCCTCCCTCTCCCGCAGTCAGTACTACCGGTAGCGATACTGCTTCCTCTTCTTCCATGAGCATCAGCATGCCGAAACGGAAAATCGATATGGATAGGAATGAAGGTATCGATTCGAATTTGAGTCGCAGCAGGGTACATTCACCTATTACACCTCCACCGACATTCATTATTCCTGCGAATGCGAATGCAAATGGGATTGGGAGTGGGAGTGGGACGGTGCCTCCTCAGCAGCAGCAGGTTGTCAAACCGGTACTTCGGCTTTCTACACCCGTGCCCGCACCTGCATCAGTATCTCAGCCTTCCACTTCGACTTCGCATACTTCCGGGCCTTCTGATCTTCACCCTAGACCAGGGCCTGCTACTCCTACAAGTCCAATCTACACCAAATCGATTCCTCTATCAGATATTAACAGTAATGTACCCGCAGCTGCAGCTGCTACATCTAACACCAGCACTGGCAGTACCAGTATGGGAACCGGAACTAAACGCCCTGGATCACCACTGGAGAAACCTGGCCCATCCAAAATACCTTCTTCATCTTTACCTCCTCGCACAATACCCGAACCATACACGCACACGGAAATACCAGGGTTGGGTAATTTCCCTTCATCATCCTCCGCATCCGCATCCCCGGAGTATTGCTCGATGGCGCTTCCGAATCTAAACGTAAATAATCAGAACTACGCCGCATCGACTTCAGGGCTGCCTACGCCGTTCACCGCGGGCGCGAGTACGAGTTCTTTCGCTCTTAGCCAAGCCCACGGTCATCCCGGAAACAGTTCGAGTGGCTCTACTCCGAGTCCTGCTCCATCTAGATCTCAAAGTCAAAGCCAGAAGATACACCGTGCTCCGCCTATGCCTTTAGGCCATCTAATAGACGTGAGGAATGTTAATAACGACAGTATAGCGGCCAAAAGCGAAGAAGACGGAGACGGAGATTCAGACTCGTTGCTATTCCTAGGAAGCGGAAGTGGTTCGAATTCTGCAGGCTCCCGTCTAACGTTCCATCCATTGGCGCATTTACTTGGGGATTGATTTGGTATGTTGTAGTCTTTCTGCCAGTGCTGGTATGTGTATTAGATGAACTCTTATGTATTACTTATGATTATGTACATACCTCGAGTATATTTTTCTTGACCAAGAACTTTGCGGGGGAGTTCCTTGAAGTCAACTGAACTGTATGTAGAGTCGATACACGAGCCTTTTTGATTTCATACGTTTCGGTGCGGTCAAAGCGACCTATATCAGCTTGTTTTGGTGGAAAGGTTGCCCGACGTTCTTTCTGGGTAATGACTCATAGCGGCCAACATCGGATGAAAGACTACGACCGACACGTTTTATCGCATACGAAAGCTTGGTTCATGACCAAATACGCGGTTTCAGAAGCGCAGTGTCACCTTCTGCGCTAGTGGCAGTATCGACACTTCTCTTGATGACAACAGTTCGCGTCTCTTGAGTCTCTACGGTTTTACCCGAGTATCCTGTGAAGTCAAGGACCGCAACATCTACTAGGCCAAGAGTATCGCAAATCATCAGTACTAGAAGAAGCTTCATTCCCAAAACTGCAGCTGCGTATTCACTGCCTCTATGGCAATCTGAGTTTGGGGAAATTTGTCCGAGTCTAAGGATGCAGCGTCAATTGTTAACATGGTGTTCACGACGGATTAGATGCCTGAGCAAATGGGTATACTATTGAGTATGCGCTCGAATCAACGAACAATTAAGAATGCGTCTCGTCAACTTGAAGAAGGAAGCAGTGTAGGACCATGCGTGTTGGCCCCGTAATCTCTGAACCAACGGACCCAGGAAAGCAGACTGGGAAGCCAGTCACTAGGGAGGCAGGGAATGCTTGAGACAAGCCTAAGCGATGTGATCAATGAAGCTGAACTGAAAACTTGAAAAACTTCAGGGAGCTAAAAAAAAAAGCTCTGCGAAGGTATCGAAAGAATCACCCCGTTGCATGCGAGCGCCCATAAGAGTTGTTATGCATTGGAGACCACTGGAAACAAGGGAAAAGTAAATGTTTATCTATGTACTCGATGATCTCCGAAACTTGAATCCCGCCGTCATCAACCTCTTGACCCTATGAAGCACATTGGCATTATACTCGAAAGGCTTTGTTGTCTGTACCAGAGCAAGAGAGCTGTATGTTGGATGCTCAGAGCCATTCGAGGTAGATGAAGCATCCATTTGGAGCTCACTGCTAGTGGATGCTTCCGGTTTGAACCGTGATTCAATAATAATACCAACTAGAAGAGCCTGATCAATATCAGTCTCAGGATCATACAGATGAAGCCGTTCCAATTTCGGAAGAAGCCCTCCTCCATCTCCGGTAGTTGACTTCCCTCGCCAATGAAGTGCCTGCAGCATCCCTTCACTGATCCTGTATAACCCAAGTATTCTGACTTGTGGAAGTGCAGCAAATATGTTCAGACTGGTGGCATGAAAAATCCTAATGTCTTTGAGGAGCAAGGTCTACAGTGGTGGAGAAGACCGTTCAAGGAAACGGAGAATTGAGTCATCAGCTGATATCAGCTGAGACTGCTCCTACGGATACACAAAATTCTTCCACACCAGCAAAAAGAGCTGCACAGAACTGGACAGAAGGGGACCTTGCTATGGGATCTCACAGGTTTTGCTGATGCAGCGCAGGTAGCAAGAGACAGTCAAGGAACTGAGTGATATCCTGCACCACTTTATGCCCTGACCAAAGATGTAAATCACACAGACGGCTATGTGACAGAACAGAATTTGAGGAGAAAGTAGTAGATGTGTCGAAATAGCAGTAAATCGTAGCAAACTGCGAACTTTTTGCCTGCCATAGAGTGGCAAGATTTTCTCCATTGGGGAAAGCAGAAGCATCAGCAAAACCTGGGTGGTCTCCAGAGATCTCCAGAGCACCTGTAGCTTCTGGAGCAGCTGGAGCAAGGTTACCTATTCCAGAGACCAATATAAACCTCTGGAGACCTCCAGAGGGCTATTCAATCAAGTTTCCATGTCACATAACCATGCATTAATAATAGAAATTTTATATTCATCATTTTTATGTACTGTGACAATATTTAGGTGCACTGCAGCAGTTATTATTATGTAGTAGTAATAAGTGGCAAGTACTGGACAAGTCTTCTGTTTTTCCCCTCCCAATGTTTCCATAGTGCTCTTCTCAATTTCTGCCTCCATTGCCCAAACCCTTCTGCATTTCTGGAAATCACCTCTAAAAAGCAATGTTATGTGAAAGTGAAACTTACAGTGAAAGGATGGAATGTTGCAACAGTGGGAGAAGGGGAAAAAAATACAAGTTCATCTTCAGCAAAAGTTGAAAGTCCATGCATTTTATATCACTTCCTGATAGTTTACAGCATTGTTGATGACACAAAGAGTTGCTGATGGCAACCATCATTATGTTGAGGGCACTTGAGGCCATCATTTTTGGTGCTACTCTGGCTGACAGCCAGACTAAGTAGCTCCAAAAAGGAAAGTCCAATCATTCTCAAAGTACCATCAATTGGCAACTACAGCTTTGTCTCCAGAGTCTCCAGAGTTCTCCAGAGCTCTCTGGAGACTTATTCAATTCTCTGGATGCTCCAGCAGCTCCAGCAAAAATACAGGTTTTGCTGATGAAGTATCATTGGCCGCCAACCGGGAATGCGAGATGGAAAATTCTGTTACCTGTCCCCAAGGTAGCAACATGAAGACCATTTGGGGTATATCGTCTGCAAAGAACCAATGCAAGCAAGGGCAGAACTTGAATGCATCCAATTGAAGGGATTTCCATTAAATTTGCCTCCACTCAGATACCGGTTCACTTGTGAAAATGCCCAAGAATTCCAGAGCAGGTAGGGTCCCATGTATGTGTGAAGCAAATCATGTCACTAAATTTTCTGGTGAGGCGTAAGTGAAAAACTTCCGCCATTGGGAAGAGTAGTAATGCTATAAGCGGCAAGAAGGTGCAAGGAGTGCTACCGTTAATGATGTACCACAAGAGCATTGAAGTTGGAGGGACATTAAAGACAATAGTCCTAGACCTTTGGCTCTCCTGCTCTTTCAAAGATCAAGAGTCAGCATGGACCAAAGACTGGGGCATTCTAGGGTGGTCAATCTCCAGCTATGTGTACCTGACTAAGAAGCCGAGGTGCCTTCTTAGTATCAAGTGAAGAGTTAAATGGAGCTAGGAGTTGCAAGCATTTAGCCAGAATAGGGCCAATAGGCCATTTTTCCATTATTGAAAATGGCAGGCAAAGCTGATCCTCTTTGATGCAGTGTCGAAAAATGTGCTGGAGGCAAGGGGGCTCAAGAAAAAAAATTAGTGACCGCAGGTTGAAATTTTTTCTTTCGGACATTTGGAGGGGACTACTATACTATGTAAGCATTCCCACGCCTATATATGGTATATCTAGATGAGATCGTAGTTAAATACATACTACTTTTAGTACTACCAGGTACTACTACTGTCGAAACACTCACACAAGGATTATTTTATGTATTTTATATGTACCATTACCATTTCAATAAAAATTTAATTGAACCTTAAAGATGCGGTAGACAACAGGATGGTTGGCGCCACTGCCGGAACTTGGAGCTACTTGGAGGGATGCACTACCAACACTGTCAGCAGCTTCAAGACAAGGTACTAATGCTTCTGCAAAGCTCTTGGAGTAATTTTTAAGCTCATGAAATGCAATTCTGAGGCTAAATAGGGGGGGTGGAATTTTTTTTTTTTTCGGCCTGGCGACTGGACTAACTAACCTACCCCCGGTCGGGCGCTTAATTTCTTGAGCCCCCTTGGCTGGAGGACGTCAAAAGGAAGACTCTGAATCAGGTGCAGCACAGTCTTGTCAATGTGAAGCCTGAGCGTGTTCCTTTTTTCCAAAAGTCTTGCAATGCCGGCCTGCATGGTTTCAATCTGAAAATTGATCTTGCATTCTATGCTCTGCACCTCATTTGGCAAGTTTCGGAGATGAAAAGTTTCCTGAAAAGGAATAGGATTGTTGAACTGTAGGAACAAAAGGACTGCTCTAGGAAGTGGCTGAATTTCCTGCACACCACTTGGCACCTCAGATTGCAACCTACAGCTTGGACAAGACATTCTGGGAGGCAAAAGTGAGGAAAATGCTGATGAAATTAATATATTCCCCTGTTACAGCAAGAGAGGTCTTTTATGTTAGAATAAAGTCTGAAACGGTGACTTCACTCTGGTCTAATAGCAGTAAGCCCTTAGCAAATGCGCGGGGAATAAATTCAGAAGTGCCGTACAATATATACCTAATCTAGCAATAAGTTAAATTATCTAGGTACTGATAAGAAGATAGTGTAAAATAACAAGCGGCACATCAAGCACATACACTAAATAAAAACGGAACGAGATAGAGTGTACAGCTCAATTGCCCGATACAGCTCTATCTCCAACATTTTCTAGTAGTATTGCGAGAGAATTGAAAGCTGAATGATCAGGCACATTAGTCTGAATCATGATGAATGAATACAGCTCACTTGTTATGCTTAGAGTCGTATTTAGAGGTTTTCTAGTGCCCACTGTGTTCTAAACAAAAGTTAGAGCAAGAGACCCTGAAATTAATGACCTAGAATGATGGTGTATTGTACAGCTCCAAAATGTGCAATCCTCTATATACACACATCCGTATGGATCGTCGGTGTATAATGAGTCTGCCTAGGGGAGACTATCCCCAACCTATAATGTGCTGGGAAATCCAAAAATGGGTGCAAGCTGTGACCGGTCACTGTGGTTGGTAAATGTGAGTTTTCAAGAAGAAACTCAAGAGTTAAAGCTCCAAGTGCCTCAGTCAAATCTGAGTCAAGGAAACAATGATTACTTTTATTCACTCTCACATAAATTCATGATAGTAAGTAAGTAACTGTGTTTAAAGGTTTTTTTAGTGCTAGTTTGTAATATCCCTTGGACTTCAGTAGCTAGTAGAAGTTGTATATCTGAATGAAAAAGGTCAATCAAGTTCTTGCCGGTATCCTTGCCGTAACAACAGTAATCCTCGAAAATCCAAAATGAAGCATGCAGGGATTCGGCTCACAAACTAAGTATCTTATATTTTTCTATGTGTGATGTAGACTTTTTGTTAAAATTTAGAGTCCATTTCTTTAGATGCCCAGAAACTTATTCCAATTTAAGTATCACCGCATACAGGCTCTTAAGCGCTCATAAACGCCAATCGGATAAGAGATAAGATATACCTGCTTATTATGGTATCCCCTTCTTTTATTTTATTTTATTTAATTTACTCCGTACCCGTATCGAGCCAGATTTCAAGATGGTTCTAGGATCTTATACGGGCCCAGGACCCGAAAAGCGACAATGTTTGTGGCGTAGATAGGCTACTATGGCATTTCTGAGCTCTCCAGATTTCACTCTTGGGACCTGATGTAACTTACTATGTACCGGAACTCTATGGTGGTGTTTTTTCTTCCGGCTATCGCAGAAAACTAATTGACTTCCTTGAATAGCGAGTATGAATCAGAAGCAGTACTGATATCTTTCTACGACCAATCTCCTGTGCATGACCGGTCTATACGAAGAAAATGACTTAGTCTAAGTCAGAGGACTCTATCATCCAGAGACATTGTCAAGTACTCATGCAAATCAGTCGGGCACAGATCTTACTATAGCTATATAGCTACTCAGGAATTCAAATGTCCGTTTCTTCAGGGTTTACCCACACAAATATAACCATGATATACCTGCCACAATTCCGGCCGCGTTGTTTGCTCGACCAAGCCTCCCGGAGGTCTTTCACAATCAATTCGTGGTCTAAACACATGCGCGCAACTCAGAACTGTGATCGGGGTCTCAAAAACACTATGACTCGAGCGCAAATTTCCTGAACCCATATACTTATCCACCAGATATAAAACACTCCCGTCGTGTATTTCCCCCAAAAACCGAGCTTCTATCACAATCAAAAAAAAACTATGGCTCTACCACCTTCATACTCGCTTGATTTCCAAATCCCAGACTACTCGGCTGAGCCTGGGCTAGACGAGGAACGGCTCGAGTATCACGAAGCTCGTTGGCAAGAATACGATGCACGTCCGACGGGCGTCTTCATACACGAGAAAAATGGGATCATCGTCATCTTGAATAATCAACAAGAAAAGACGACTCTTCCTACCTTTGGCCGAAGGTCCAAGGTTGAAGGTACCTTGGTGATCGACACACCCGAGTCCGTGTCAGAAGCTACCCTAAAGGTACTTGAGCCTGCTTTCGAGCGTGCTTAGACTTATCCTGCTCATAGCTCACAGGCGTAATAGAAACCGTCGCCCCCACCGCAGGAGGGGCACAAGTAAAGGTCCTTGACCAAGCACATACCATTTTCAAGTCTGACGACAGTGGGGTGTCCCAATCGCATTGCGAGAGTTCCTTACAGTTCTCATGCTCATTACCAATTACCTTTGAACACAACCGACAAGAATATCTTCTTCCGCCTTCATACTATACGTTACTTGGAGGACAGGGTCAAACCCACTATGCAAAGTGCACCTACACATTTACTGCCATAATTACCAGAACAAGGTCTCGTCGTACAGCTTTCCTGGGTAAAAATAAAAAGTAAGAATCTTATTCTTTAGTCGAGCTTCCTATTGACTTGTTCGTCTTTGCTCTCTTCAAGAAACAACACGTTTGTTTTCGAATACTTACCCCGTCTTCGTCCCCCGCGGCCTATGACAAATCGGTCCTTGCTCACAGCGATCAAAACTCACCCTGAAGAATGGCGCCAGTTTTCATGCCAATTAACGCCTCAGTCTGAAAAATATTTGGAGCCACTAACTTGCCAAGTGCGTCGAATGTCCTTCTCATATCATAGTAATGGCTAATAAAACCGCCCAGTTTTTTATACCCTCCGTCGGCGTGTTCGGTGTCATGGACTCCATCCCATTTCACGTCCAAATCGCTGGATCGCATCTGTCTCTTTCAAAGCTACAACCAGCTTCAAGCGACAGTGAGAGCCTCTCCTCCGATTTACATACATAAAGCTAAGCGAAAAGTCAGATCCCCCAATTCGAGTTTCTCTCATAAGGCAGGTCGTAATCAGCAACAACGGACGGAAGAGCGCGGTACATCTTCATCTAGGAGATGCAAAATTTTATCCCTTGCCGTCTGGTGAAGGGCCAATATCACTCGCAGGTCCTAGTACTACTAGCAGCCAGAGACAGGAAACCAACTTGAACTGGGAAGGAGAAATTTGTTGCGAGCTGGAAGAGAAGCTTACGCCAGGATTCAATGCTGGCGTTGTCACTATCGCGGTACGTCTTGTAGATCCGCCTAATTTTGCACCTCCTTATCGCCTTTCAATAGGATTTTGTCATCATGGAGCTATCGAAATGGCAGACGAAGCTGTTTGAACCATTCAAACACGAGCATCCTGTTCGATTAGTATCAGATTCTTGAACCGATTTTTCACGATAATAACTTTGCGTCCTTTATGAACGTGTTTCCGCATCTTCAAAGATCCGAATTATTAGCGAACGGAAATTTGTTTAGTCGAAGAACGTTACAAGAGTATACTTACGCGCTATTGTACTTCAATACAATATCCACACTTCTTAAACACCGAGTTTGGATGCTCGAGAGTCAGGAATCATAACAAAAATCATAAAAAAGGCTAATATTGAGCATAAATTAATTCAATAACAATCAATGGCGAGAAAAAGCGAAGCGGTCAAAGCGACCTATATTAATTCTATTTAGGTCAAGTCCTAGCGCCTAAAAATCAAGTTCGGCGAATTAATTCCATTGGTTCAAGAGATCTAAGTACTGGTAAGGGCAGTCACGGACTGAGACAAATCGTGCATTAAGTAGATGATACAATGAGGGCGATGCAAAAAGGGCGAATGTGGCGGACGACTAGAGATATGACCAAAAGGAACCGACAAGAGTGAGAAGCGAGTATATACGAAAAACGAAACGAAACTTCCGCCTTATCTATATAGATAACAATATCTTATAGATAATACACCGAAGTTTCGTTTTTGAGGGGCGGGCCCGGAACAGACTACAGCACCTAAGCTCTTCGTGACTGTCACTTCTAGCCAACTTCTAGCTGTTGGCCTATTGAAATGAAATAAGCGCTGACATGTACGCTTTCATCCTCACTGCTGAGCTTATTCTTCAAGTGATTGCAGTATGATACTTACTTACAAGCTAGTGTATGATTAAACTACAAGTAACTGTAACTATATGGGAAGATTGTAGCATGTAGCAGCCTACAGGCTCTAATTAAATTTGGATTAATTTCAAATTTTTGAATAGTAATGCAAAAATTGCTCGTATGCAGCAGCAGCTAGACTACACAGGCTGTGGCAGTGTCAGTTGGATGAAATATTTTTCTTTTTCTTTATTCATTTGTTCGTCACATCAACTTATTCCTAACCAGGGGATCCGGGGAGTTGAAGGAAGCCCACGGAGGTCTGGGACGGCACCTACTGTTATCACCAGTGATAAAGATATTATCAGACTGAAGTTGGACGGAGGTCTTTTCTAGTAGTAGTGCGAGAGAATCGAAAGTTGAATGATCAGACATATGAGTTCTGCGGTCTAAATCCTGATGAATGGACACAGCTCACTTGTTATGCTTAGAGTGAGTCGTATTTAGAGAATTTCGTATGGATTGACTCCGATTAAGAGCTTTTCTAGTGCCTGCGTTCTAAACAAATGATAACAGGATGACTTAACAGGATGACTCTGCATGCTAACGGGCAAGAAGATATTGAATTCGATCGATCGATATCTGAGATCGTAGATGTAGACGCGTTCTATGAAGTTCAGGTGAAAGTTTGAAACTGTTCTTGAACTGTTCTAAAAAAAATCAGAAGCGCCTCAGAAGTGCCCACTGATGTTTATGATATGGGTCATTCAACTTTATTAGAGGCAACTTGAACAATGCTGAACCTTCTGTTTACTCGTCCATTGGCTCTCTCTCTGACGTGAGTTATTTGGCTGCTTGCCTTCAATCTTCCACTTCAAGCCTTATCCGGTCATTATAAAACTTGCAAACACTCAAATGAGGCGGGCACGTTTGACACCACGCCTCTATCCTTAATCAAAGATCCACTATGTCCTTTGAACCAGTGGAGTAGACTATTACTGGATTGTCATGGAGTACATTGATGGAGAATGTCTACAAACAATCTGGCAGGCAATGACTCCTGATGGAAACGTCTCCACACTGTCTTCACGCTACATTGTATCTTCAGAAGCTGCGCGTCTTACCAGCTCCCTGGGCCCTTGGATGGTGCAGAAGAACCCTTACTCTGTGATGGTATAAACAGGGTCCTTTCTCAACCTACGATAGCCTAGCCGAGTGGCACAACAAGCAGCATTGTCGTGCACAGACTTGCCATGACTCTGTCAATTTCCAGTACCCAAATTCGATGTATCCTCTCCGCTGGTACTTTGCCACGGCGATCTTCACCTTCGTCGACAGGGATAACCGATTATGTCTCATCAATTGGGGTTCGCAGGTATCATGGTTTGAAGACGTCATTTGCAACATGAGCTAGGGCAACACAATCCTCCCGCTTGTCTCGCTCACTGTTCGCTTTCTTCAACACCTTTATTACCAATTGCTATGAATGCACTACTGAACGTATTCTGGCTCTCTTCGCCGTCACAACGAGGTGTTTAATCATTAAGATACGATGAACTATGAGAAGTACTTTGTGGGTGTGATTCTGATTCCTGGCCTTTGGCAGCCATTTGATGTGTTTCCCTCTTTGTGGCATGGACTTGAAGGATATGAAAAACCGCTTCTACACTGTTCTTTCGCCAAGGTACTTCAAATTTCAGGCTCTGCCATTAGCCTTCCTTGGCTCTAGGATACCTCAAAGCCTCTTTCAGTGATGCTATGTTACTCCGAGCCAGCTCAGAATAGATCCATCAGTGTGAGAGGACCTACTTGCCTACTTGAGAGAATTCAGGCTTCGGAACACGTACGCGAACGTGCTCACTCAGCAGACTACATTCGAGTCCGATATGTAGTAGTCAGCTGGTGTGGTAAGTAATCAAGACTTTTCTATCCTAGAACTTTACTATAACTCAATATAGTAACCAATCGCAGTGCCGACTTTTCATTCCCTCTCTATAAAGAGAAAAGATTTTTGCATCCATTAATTTTACAGACTCCTCATGACTACTACCATCCCTATTAACATTCGTGCCGTCCAGGTTCAGCCTAACAAAACCGTCAAAGTGATCTCAATTCCCTTTGGTCAAGACGAATTGGTAAAAAACCTCCCTGATGACCAGATTATAGTGAGGATCAAACTTATCTCTGTCTGCAATTTTGAATGCTCATCTATCTCGCTTTCTTCGATGTAGATTCGCGTTCGAGCCGTAGCATTGAACCCTACTGATTGGAAAGTAAGCATATTTGCTGCAGCAGCAATGAAAGTGGGTCTTAGCATATGTTCTCTTCAGCATGGTCTCAGTGATTGGGGCACACCCGGAAGTATTCTAGGCTCCGACTGTGCTGGCGATGTGTTGCAAGTTGGCTCTGCTGTAAAACACCTTGAAAGTTGGTGACCGCGTAGCTGGCTTCATGTAGGTACTTTATATTGTATCTATTCAAGTCTATTCTTCTTGTGTTCCTTCTTCATTTACAGCTATGGCGGCTCCTTCCAAATAAACAATGGAGCATTCGCTGAATACGTCCGACTCTTGGCTGCATTGACCTTCAAGATGCCTAACAACATGACATATGAGGAAGGCGCATCGTTTCCAGTCGCTCAATTCACAGCTGTGCAAGTGCTTTACATGCGTCTCAACATATCCAAACCGTTCAGCGAGCTGGCCTCCAATTTTGGCGAAAAAGAGATCATCTTGATCTGTGGTTCCACTGCTGTCAGACACCACGCCATCCAACTCGCGCTCCTTTCTCACCTTCGTGTCTTTGCCACAGCTTTGCCTGCTGCACACAGTGATCTCAAGGCACTCAGAGTGGAGAGGTGTTTTGACTACAAGGCTGACAACATTGTGAAGCAGATTCATCTTGCTTCTGGTGATCAAGGCATTATTTACGGGATCGATACCATTACTGATAACGGCACCACCGAACTCTGTGTAGATGCCATGTCTTTTACCCGTAACAGTCATCTTATGGTCCTCCTCCCAATTAGCAAAGAGTGTCAGAAGCGCCGCCAGGACCGGGTCAAAGTCGAGTTCAGCACTGCATACACTTTGGGAGTGCATGTGTTCACGTTTGCCCATGCATTTAAATTCTCTGCCATGCTAGAGGACAAGGCTCGTATCCTTGAGTACGTAGCAGGAACTATGCCCCGCATCCTCAAGAATTGGAAGGCCGGAGAAGGAAATAACACTTTCCGGCCGCAGCGCTTGAGGAGGTTGGAGGGTGGCTTAGAAGGTATTGAAAAAGGGCTAAAGATTATGCGGGATGGTAATTATGGGAGGGAGAAATTGGTCTATACAATCGATTAGCATGGGTGAAGCATGCGTCACCTGCCTGTATGCGTAGCAGAGCAGCCACAGCCTTGATTCGCTTTCTTCGTTGCACTCTAGAGAAAGCATAAAACACATCTGTCGATGTACTTATCTTTCTCCAGACACTAGGGTATCAGGCTTGGTGAACTTGGCAAAGTGCTACCATATTTTGCAAACATTTTGTAAACTCTTACTTACATGAATTAGATGCGGGTCAAATCAAAGTGACGAGTATTAGGAGGTGTGAGAAAGTTGTGCGTGCTTCTATGCGTCTCAAAGAACAATATCGTTCGTAACACTCAGCGGTCAGCTGCGTATCTATCTATCTCTATGCTCAGCTTCAAAGGATTGTTTTCAGAATCTTTGAAGGGTTGTCTATTCATTGCTGTATAGAGACACCGGCAGTTCAGAATTTGACAGTAGAAGATGTGGACGGCAATGGGCATGAATGGATTTGGGAATCATCTTTTCATATGGCGGTGGTCCGAAAATTTCGTAGATTTCAAGATGGTTCTAGGATCATTACGACCCAAATCCCGAAAAGCGACAATATCTGTGGCGCGGATAGGCTACTACAGCATTTCTGAGCCCTCCAGGCTTCATTTTTGGAACCTGATGTAACTTATGTATAACGATAGCTACAAGAACTCTATGATGGTGTTTTTGCTTCCTACTATCACAGCAAACTAATTGAGTTCCTTGAATAGCGGATATGAATCGGAAGTAGTACTGATGTTTACTGATATCAAACTCAAACTTTCTACGGTCTAATGGCGTGTACGAAGAAAATGACTCAGTCTGAGTCAGAGGACAAACATTGTCAAGTACTCATGCCAATCAGTCGGGCACAGATCTTACTATAGCTACTTTATAGCTCCTCAAGAATTGAAATGTCCAGTGGATTGTTTCTTCAGGGTTTACCCACACAAATATAACCAAGATATACCTGCTACAGCTCCGGCCGCGTTGTTTTACTAGACCAAGCCTCCCGGAGGTCCTTCACAGTTAATTTGCGGCCTAAACACAGGCGCGGAACTCAGGACTATGATCGAGGTATCAAATAAACTATGACTCAAACGCAAATTTCCTGAACCCATATACTTATCCGCCAGATATAAACCCTCCCGTCATGTATTTCCCCAAAAATTGAGCTTCTATCACAATCAAAGAAAACTATGGCTCTACCACCTTCATACTCGCTTGATTTCCAAATCCCAGACTACTCGGCTGAGCCTGGGCTAGATGAGGAACGGCTCGAGTATCACGAAGCTCGTTGGCAAGAATACGATGCACGTCCGACAGGCGTCTTCATACACAAGAAAAATGGGATCATCGTCATCTTGAATAATCAACAAGAAAAGACGACTCTTCCTACCTTTGGCCGAAGGTCCAAAGTTGAAGGTACCTTGGTGATCGACACACCCGAGTCCGTGTCAGAAGTTACCCTAAAGGTACTTGAGCCTGCTTTCGAGCGCGCGCGCTTAGACTTATCCTGCTCATAGCTCACAGGCGTAATAGAAACCGTCGCCCCCACCGCAGGAGGAGCACAAGTAAATGTCCTTGACCAAGCACATACCATTTTCAAGTCCGACGACAGTGGGGTATCCCAATCGCATTGCGAGAGTTCCTTACAGTTCTCATGCTCATTACCGATTACCTTTGAACACAACCGACAAGAATACCTTCTTCCGCCTTCATACCATACGTTACTTGGAGGACAGGGCCAAACCCACTATGCAAAGTGCACTTACACATTCACTGCCATAATTACCAGAACAAGGTCTCGTCGTACAGCTTTCCTGGGTAAAAATAAAAAGTAAGCATTTTATTCTTTAGTCGAGCTTCCTATTGACTTGTTCGTCTTTGCTCTCTTCAAGAAACAACACGTTTGTTTTCGAATACTTACCCCGTCTTCGTCCCCCGCGGCCTACGATAAATCGGTCCCTGCTCACAACGATCAAAACTCATCCCCAAGAATGGCGCCAGTTTTCATACCAATTAACGCCTAAATCTAGAAAACATTTGGAGCCACTAACTTGCCAGGTGCGTCGAATGTCTTTCTCATATCATAGTAATGGCTGATAAAACCGCCCAGTTTTTTATACCCTCCGTTGGCGTGTTCGGTGTCATGGACTCCATCCCATTTCACGTCCAAATCGCTGGATCGCATCTGTCTCTTTCAAAGCTACAACCAGCCTCAAGCGACAGTGAGAGCCTCTCCTCCAATTTACATACATAAAGCTAAACGAGAATTCAGAGCCCCCAATTCGAGTTTCTCTCATAAGGCAGGTCGTAATCAGCAACAATGGACAGAAGAGCGCGGTACATCTCCATCTCGGAGATGCGAAAATATGTCCTTTGCCGTCTGTTGAAGGTCCAATATCACTCGCAGGCCCTAGTACTATTAGCAGCCAGAGACAGGAAACCAACTTGAACTGGGAAGGAGAAATTTGTTGCGAGCTGGAAGAGAAGCTTACGCCAGGATTCAATGCTGGCGTTGTCACTATCGCGGTACGTCTTGTAGATCCGCCTAATTTTATACCTCCTTATCGCCTTTCAATAGGATTTTGTCATCATGGAGCTGTCGAAATGGCAGACGAAGCTGTTTGAACCATTCAAACACGGGCATCCTGTTCGATTAGTATCAGATTCTTGGACCGATTTTTCACGATAATAAATTTGTGTCCTTTTGAACGTGTTTCCGCATCTGCAAATTAGCGAACGAAAATCTGTTCAGTCGAAGACGTTACAAGAGTATACTTACACGTTATTGTACTTCAATACAATATCCACACTTATTAAGCACCGAGTTTGGATGCTCGAGAGTCAGGAATCATAACAAAAATCGTGAAAAAGGCTGATATTGAGCATAAATTAATTCAATAACAATCAATGGCGAGAAAAAACCAAGCGGTCAAAGCGACCTATATTAATTCTATTTAGGTCAAATCCTAGCGCCTAAAAGTGACGTTTGGCGAATTAATTCCATTGGTTCAAGAAATCTAAGTACTGGTAAGAGCAGTCACGGACTAAGACAAATCGTGCATTAAGTAGATGATAAAATGAGGGCGATGCAAAAAGGGCGAATGTGATAAATAGGTGGCGGACGACTAGAGGTACGACCAAAAGGAACCGACAAGAGTCCAATCAGAAACGAGGAGCAGTGGCAAAGAAGTTTCGGACCCTTCCTCGGAGTATGATACACTTTCGCCAAGGATAAAGCACAGATGCTGTACACCCTCAAGTCACCTAAAGAGCCGCGGTTAGAGGTAAAAATTAATAAAATTAAAAAAAAGTGCTGAACAATAACGCACCATGCTATAGACCGGGGTTTGTACTGTTGCGGTGCATAGGACTACCCGCGTTGAAGGCGCGCCGTCTCCGCTCCAAATCTGCCTGGCTTCTCTGCCATTGTCTCTCCTGATCTGCAAGTGGTTTCTGGCGGAATTCTGCTCCCATTTTCTTTGTAAAATCCGCTTGTGTCATCCCCAAAGGATTTGGTGGGGTAGGTGCGAGATTTTCAGACCGAGTATTTGAGGAATCTGTCGAAGTCATTTGGCCTATTGTATAAAGCTCAAGGATGCACGTATTGCAACGAAATGTAGTCAAGCGTACAAGATTGATAGAGGAAGATGATAGGAAGCGTTGGATATGCCCAGGAATCCATTTTTTGCAAGCTTTTATAAGAAGGGCGCTATTAGAAAGCGAGAAAGGTCAGCCACATTGGTTTACAAGAAGAGGAATCGAAAACGCACCCAGTACAGGTCAGTGTATACAAGAGGGATTCGACCAGGTCCATCATTCACACAACCGTAGTTAAATACAAAGGATGCCCTAAATCGGGAAGGTTCAAAGAAAGCCAGAGGACAAACGGAATATGCTATTTGGGACGAATAAAGGCCGTAATCCGAGACACTGCGTAAGCAATGCGGCGACTTGAAGGACACATAGGGTAATCTTCTGGAGCTTTTACCGAGATATTCGATATTCCGATGGTTTGTGAACCGTGACACTGCAAATGCGGCCGACACCTTGCTTTCGGCGGGTCAGAAAAAGGAGTCCGGCTAACGTAAGACAGATCCAAGGAGGGCGAGATAGCAGCGTGTATCTTCAGGTTTGGGATAACCGACTGGATGAGGAACGACGAGGGTCAGACGACTGAATATGAGGTTCAGGGCGCAGATAGCAACATTGTATCCATCTCTCCGGCATGTTCGAGCAACACATTGTAACCGTGAGGCAAACCGCAATCCTGTGAAACGCCATATGTTTTGCAACGCAAGAAAATGCGTCGACAATCCGAGATCTCTTGTACGATGCTGTTCTTTTATCAGGCTTC
Source organism: Gymnopus androsaceus JB14 (assembly GCA_009733575.1). Classification (NCBI taxonomy): domain Eukaryota; kingdom Fungi; phylum Basidiomycota; class Agaricomycetes; order Agaricales; family Omphalotaceae; genus Gymnopus; species Gymnopus androsaceus. The sequence continues at coordinate 60,766 of ML769578.1, forward strand.
AGCTGTTGTCTGGACGCTTCTGTATTTCAAAAGGTGCCTCGAGGTGGTCTTGCAATCCTGCGCCGGGCCTCATGTCCTTGCAGGAGGGTACCAGCCCACCAGAGCACGCCGGAATAAAAAGAGTAAAAAATCATGCAGAAAAGAGGGTTGTTGATACAGCAATTCGATTCATGCGAAGAAGGTGCTTTAGATCAACAAGAGGCTGCAGGCGATACGGGAACCGAGCTGGTCGTGGTTGCGGTGAGGGCTTTGAAATTAGGCGCACGCGATTTCCGCTCTGGTTTAGGCGCTCACTCTCCGTTTTCCTTTGTGACCGTCACTCGAGTCTCGGTTTGGAAGCTCTCAACCCGCCTTCTTTATTAACCTTCCTTCCTTATCAACATTGAAGCTCAAAGTTTTAGATGAAGTGGGATAATAGCTGTTCTGCGAAGTAGTCCTTTTTCAGCTCTAAAATATATCCGAGAAAACGCCTCAAGCAGCACGCCTTGACTCTTCAATGCCGCCTCAGCCTCTGCCCTCCCTCGGTGCTCACTGAAACCCAAATGTGTGACGACTCGACTTTCTTCTGCAGTAAATCGGGTAAGCCCGGATTGACCATCTTCGTGCTCTCATGAGTTTGACTTCTTTTAAAAGACAGTTCTGACCAGCTACTCATACGAGCACAATCCTACGGTATCGGTGTTTATCATGACAAACTTAAAGTATATATAAATACCGAACATTCATCTTGTTCATCTCTGTATTGTAAGTACCAGCAATGTTCTCAAGCGGAAAGTCGAGACCTCCCGAATTCCGAAGATACGCTATAACGGACCCGTGACGCTTGGGTCACCAGCCCTTGGTGCCGCCTTTCAAATCTGGTTGTCCGGCGGTGACCTTTGCTCGCTGCTTCTTGAAGTATTCTACCATATGACGTATATGCATATGCGAGGCTTTTCGGGTCTCTTTTCTTCCGTACTAGATATCTCTTCCGAGGTATCCACATTGAAATATGCTCTCGACTGCTGTACTCTCCCGGAGTTTACTGTCCAGATCTCTAGTCTCTTCTCAACCTTCTCTTCGAAGAGGGTTTGCAACCTCAAAAGTGGCATGTAAGAGCGCTGTCGTAACCGGTGCAGCCCAAGGAATGTGTGTCTTCAAACTTTTTGTCTCTTCCTCTTCCTTCCACTGATACGAGTACCTTTCGATTTCGCAGTGGAAAGGCGATTGCATTGCGTCTGGCCCAAGATGGGTTCGATATTTGCGTAAACGATCTTGAGGGTAATTCTAGCATGGTCGAAGATGTGCGCCTGATTTTGCTGTCTCTATCAAGCAGCTAAATCGCCTCCGTAGGTCGTCAATGAGATCAAGGCCTTGGGTCGGAATGCCGTCCCAGCTTATGCAGATGTATCCAAATTACCGCAAGTTGAAGCGAATGGTGGAAACTTCTGTTAATAGCCTTGGTCCATTAAATGTCTTTGTGGCAAACGCAGGCATTGCGCAGGTTAAATGGACTATGGATTCAACTGAAGCTGACCTTCAAAGGCTCTTTGAAGTCAATTTCTATGGTGTTGTGTATTCGGACCAAGCTGCAGCCAGACAGTTCATTAAGCAAGGTTCTGGGGGAAAGATTATTAATGCCGCTAGGTGACTACTTATCATCCGCCCATTATTTGATCCATTCACTGACATTCTCTAGTATCGTCTCCTTCCGGCCATTCCTCATGATTCCCATTTATTGCGCTACTAAAGCTGCTGTCCGCAGCCTCACACAGTCTCTTGCTATGGAGCTCGCAAAAGAGAACATCACGGTGAATGCGTATGCTCCCGGTGTTGTCGACTCGTCTATGTGGGAAACGATAGACGAAGGAATGAGGGCGATTAATGGGTTACCGAAAGGAGAGAATTTCAAGAGCACGAAAAATTCCATTACTCTGGGGAGAACGAGTGTTCCGGAGGATGTAGCGAAGATGGTATCATTCCTTGCAAGCCCCGATTCGGATTATGTTACGGGCCAGACAATGTTGGTCGATGGAGGAATGGCTTTTAGCTGAAGACATTCGTTATCTTCCTACTGGATACTCAGGATGCATGCAATGCGCTTCTTTATTAATGAAGCTGTAAATTCCTGTACTATAGTACTTACTTTCTGAATATTTAATTTCCAAAAAGGGTACAAACGGTAGTCGAGACGGTAGTAAGTAGTACGTGTGAATTTGCTTCAAGTTCCGCGCGCTCAACTCAGTCCGTCACCACAAGGATCGCAACAAATGAGCTGTTTCTTCCTTTTACCCTCATCATCTCAACAGTATCTGATTTTTTGGCAGTGCGAAGCCGAAATCTGTGAGTCTCCGTTTCGTCATAACATATAAACGCGGCTGAAGGGCGCTCCCCAGGCGCTCGCATAAACGTTTCAAAAAAGTATCTCAAAGGAATACTTCAATGAAACTGCTGCTGCTTTGAATCAAACCTCATTCTCTGCAGTATAAATCATGCTAGCTGCCTTAATTCTCTCAAACTTGCTGCTCCTGCATGCCGCTGCTACTACATCACCGCTACGCTCGGTTGCATGGTACGCTGGGTATCATTCCGCGGACTTTCCTTTGAGCCAGGTTAGCTGGTCAAAATATACACAGTTGACCTATGCTTTTGCGTGAGTTGTAATGCTCCCTTGATTCTTTCGTGATTTCTAAAAAATTTAAACAGAACTACGACTCCGGATGTTAATTCACTGTTTCTCGCCGATTCAGATGAACAACTGTTGCCTCAGTTTGTCCAAATGGCCCATGCGAATGTGCGTATCGGATTTTTTCTCGAAAGCTTTGCTTTAATTGAATTACAGAATGTGACGGCTTCCCTTGCGATTGGAGGCTGGGGCGGTTCACAATATTTCTCAACGGCCGTTGGATCTAGTGCGAACCGTACTGCGTTTGTTAAAACAGTGACGGAGCTTGTAACGCAATACGATTTGGATGGACTCGACTTTGAGTATGTTATAAGCCCATACCTATCTATGCATCCTGATTGGAATTCTTCTAGCTGGGAATACCCAAATTTTCAAGGCATTGGCTGTAACACCATCAACAGCAATGATACCGAAAACTTTCTTTCCTTCCTCCAGGAGCTCCGACAAGACTCCACTGGGTCAAAACTAGTCTTGTCAGCAGCGACGTCTGTCCTACCTTGGAACGGTACCAATGGCTTGCCTTCAACAGATGTTTCGGGATTTAGTTCTGTTTTGTCGTGGATCGAAATTATGAATTATGATATCTGGGATGTTCTCTCTCCGCACGCTGGCCCAAATTCTCCTTTAAACGATACCTGTGCTCCAAGCGGCGACCAAACAGGTTCAGCGGTATCCTCCGTCAACGCTTGGGTGGCCGCGGGGATGCCAGCCAATCAAATCCTACTCGGTGTCGCAGCGTACGGACACTCGTATGTCGTTCCAGAGAGCAGTGTTCTACAGTCTAACTCTTCGACGAATATCACCAACGCGTTTCCTCCTTTCAACGCTGGTGCAGAACATCTTGGAGATAGCTGGGACTCGCCTGCAGGTTTTGATGTTTGCGGAAACTTTTCAGGGATTACGGGGGTGTACACGTATTGGGGTTTGGTCGATGGGGGATATATAGACATGGATGGGTCGCCACAGAATGGTTTTGGATATCTGTTCGATACTTGCAGTCAGACGGTGAGCTATTGCTGCATCTCTAGTGTCCCTTTCTCATCGCTTCTCGTTTTAGCCCTACGTGTACGACAAATCCAATCAAACACTAGTCTCATACGACAATGTTCAGTCATTTGCTCTGAAAGTGAGTGTTTCGCTCGTCTTCCGTTTCCGTTTTGATTTTCTAACCTGCTCCGTAGGGTGACTTTATCAAAAACAATGGCTTGGGAGGGTTCTCAATGTGGGAAGCCGGAGGAGACCTGAATGATACCTTGCTCGATTCCATCCGTATGTATTCGACGATTTCATTGGTCAGAGATTTCGGTTAACGATGGATGTTTTTTTGTTCGTCTTCAGGATCAGCGATAGGTGGTTCGAGTACTACCTCGAGCAACGACCCAAGCACACCCTCGTCCACGTCCTCGTCCTCGTCGTCCAGAAATGCAGCGATGATGATGACGAGTCCGGGAATGATCTCAATAACGACAATACTAGCTATTTGTGTGGACTGCTAGAGCTCTCATTGCATAATGGATTGGATGGACATGCTTCCGCGAAGGATATTTGACGTTGTATCCTGAAACTGTATCTGTACTATAATTTATATTAGTATACGAAAATCTACGAACCTCTACGAATACATTAACTGCAATCCTGTGTGCCCGAAATTTCTCCCTCAACCGAGTCAACCTTCAATCCAACCTCCTCTATCTAAGTATCTTCACCTCAGCGGGACCGAAGAGAGGGAGACGCGGGTCGGAACCACGGATACATATTCAACTGCTAGATAAGGGATTCAATGTCATGATGGATACTTATTAAGCTAGTACCTGTGGTCCGAGTCAAAGTCCTGATGTACGACGTACGCGTAACCACCATGGCTTCAGCAGGCTGCAGGTTTACAGGCTTTCTTCGAATTCTACTCTCCTCAGATGAGTGCCAGAGCCCCCGATTCACTGTAAGTACGTGGTTAGGAAAGTAGCAAGTGATGCTGATAGATTTTTCGCAGGGGTTCCTTCTTGATTCCGTCTTGCGTCGCGGTTGCTTCTGCTGCTCTGCTGCTTCTGCACACCTCTGTTTCTCGACTGACGCGCTCTCAAGATGATTTGAGCGCGTCAACGGGTCATATTTCTACCCTTGGAGGTCCTGTCATCTTTGGATATTATCTTGTTCGACTGGCGGCGTGTTTCTCACTCACAGGGATTGCTATTGCGCAATTAGTGACAAGGAAAGAATCGGTTCACATTGCATTGCTCTGCATCTTTGTATGTTATTCCATTTATGTATTTCTTCTATGCAACTGAATCTTGGTACGACTACTACAGCTCTATTCGGCGATACTGGCACTCGTATCCGTTCTTGCTAATTGGAGATGGAGCCGAAATTCCATCCGACATTTGAACTTTGTGCTTTGCGTTACGCTGGCAGTATATGTTTATCGTGACGTTTACCCTCTCGCAACGTTTGTCCTGACTCCTCAGGATGAGGATGAGGGATCACTGCTTTGGGCGAAATTTTCGCTGCTGGACTCTCGCTGGAGTAGTTATTCCCCTTACTTCACCCTGTAAACACATACCTGTCGATCCAAAGGTTGGTTGGCTCCCAAAGATTGACTTTAGACCTCGTTAATTCATGTCTCGTAGCATCCAAAAGTCGCAACCCCAGAGCAGACATGCTCATGGCTCTCCTGGCTTATGTACACTTTCATGGACTCGGTCGTTTTCAAAGCCTATTATTCACCCAGTTTACCGTACGAGGAACTTACGCCGCTATCAGATTCCGACTACTGCCGATTACCTGAAGAAACGAAGCTTTCGTGTACGTCCACTATCCTCTTATTACTTGTGATACTGATGACATGAGTTTGCTATACTGCTGCAGTACCTAGATCCCAGTATTGTTGTCAAGCGCCGGAATGTCTTCTTCTCTCTTGTTCGTATATTTTACCAGGAGTATATCGTTTTGTGTGTTATTGCCATTCTACTAGGCCATTTTAGATTTCGCTACCCCGATCGGTGTCAAAAATCTTCTATGGGTATGCATATTCTAATAAAGGGGACATGATTTGTTCTGAGTCTACTTTCACCAGGTACATTGAAAATAAAGGTGTCGGCGCATTCTTTAAACCTTGGATCTGGATAGTCTGGCTTTTTGTTGGTCCAATGCTGCGCACACTTGCATGGGAAAGCTACGTTTTCATCTTGGTAAGTGTAAGGCGAATTTTGGCGTTAGGTTGGGTAGATTATGATTTACTGGGTTTTTTTTTTGCAGACACGTCAATCTGTCCACGCTGAAGCGATCCTCACAGAGTCTATTCTCGAACATTCCCTTAGGATGCGCTTGAAAGCAGAGACGTCTGACAAGGAGCTATCCGAACCTTCTCCTTCCGTTTCTCCATCCACGCCGCCTCCTCCGGATGTCACTGAAAGCGAGTCTGTGGGTGAAGATACTTCGCACTCTACGACTTCGTCAGATAATACAAGCTCTTCAAGCGAGTTCATCGAGTAGCACCACCCGTCAAGCTCCCTCTACACAAAAGGCCGCCGACAGTGCAAAAACATCAACTCCAATAGCCAAGCCGAAAGTTGATACGAAGAATGTTCTAGGGAAAATAAACAATTTGGTTACCACGGATATACAAACTATTGCGGATGCCAGAGAAATTCTGCGATTGGTTATACAGGTGCCTCTTCAGGTTGCTCTTAGTATTGTTTTTTTGTACAACGTTCTAGGATGGAGGTGAGATTTCTTCATATTCATCTCTCTGGTTTATATTTTTCAACTTTTTTTTTCCAAGTGCCTTTGTTGGTCTTGCCATGATTGTCGTGCTTGCGCCTCTGCCCGGATATATAGCAAAATCAATGCAGAATTTACAAAATACCAAGATGAAAAGGACTGATGCTCGTATACAAATGGTCACTGAGAGTATGTTGCTTTGTGGAATTTCCTGTCGAACTGATATTAAACGCTTCTCGTTCCTAGCCATGAATGTGTTGCGAATGATAAAGTTTTTCGGATGGGAGGCTATGATGAGCAATAAGATTAAGGATGCTCGGGAGGAAGAACTCATCTCCATCCGCAAGATCCGCCTCCTCGATTTAGCCCTTGAATTGGTGAAGTGAGTTTTGTGCTACATCGAATCTTAACAGTTCCGTTTACAACTTATCCAGTCGTGTTATCCCTTTGTTGACTATGTTGGCAACGTATGCAACTTATGTCAGCTTTCCTTCTATTTATTTAGTTTTTTGAACTCGGACTAATGATGGCTTTTTCTTTCAGACGACTGGTGATGAAGCAAAGAGCTTTCTGCGTCCACAGGTTTTCAGCAGCATGGTCGTTTTCGACAGATTTACTATGTAAGATACTTCCATTTCAACGCGTGCTCTATCTAATGTCGATTTAGGTTGATGGATTATAGTACATATTTTATCGGGCAGAGTGTAAATATTTCTTTCGCGGATATTTGCTGTCAGTCTCTGCTAACACTGTGTTTAGATGAAGGCGAAGGTGTCTCTCAATCGTATAACGGAGTTTCTGTATGAGGTATATCATCTTTATGAACCGTTCGACTGATCCATTTACCCTCACTTTCAGACTGAACTCCTTGACACCTTCACCGATCACAAAAACAATGATTTAATGTTGGTTACCCCAACTCAAGGAATCGGCTTTCGAAACGCTACCTTTAGCTTGGTCGAACGATGACTCTAAAGGCTCACTAACTCCTTCAAAGCGGCAATTTTTGTTGAAAATCGATGGGGAGCTCATCTTCAGGAGGTATACCATTAATCTAATCATTGGGAGTACGGGCTCTGGTAAAACGTCCATGCTCATGGCTTTACTGTCGAGAATGCACTTTATACCCTCCGGCCCCGATTCATGGTACAATTTACCCCGGACTTCATGGTGTCTCGTATGCCGCGCAAGAGTCCTGGGTTCAGAACGCGACTATCAAGGTACGTGCTGGTGATTATCCATGCCATCCGTCGCCTACAATGGATCTATAGGAAAACATCATTTTCGGATCGGAGTTTGATCAAGAACGCTACAGGAAGGTTATCCTACCAATGCGCTCTCGAGCGAGACCTCGAACTCTTCCAAGCCGGAGATGAGACTGAGGTCGGTGAGAAAGGCTTGACGCTTTCTGGGGGACAAAAAGCTCGGGTTACGTTAGCACGTGCGATCTACTCGAAAGCAAAGATAATCCTGCTGGACGATATACTTGCTGCGTTGGACGTTCATACGTCGAAGTGGATCGTCGAGAAATGTTTGAAGGGAGACCTCATCCAAGATAGGACCATTCTGATGGTAACCCACAATGTGGCATTGGCTGAATCTGTCGCCGGATTTGTGGTGTCGATTAAGGACGGCCAAGTCCTCAGCCAGGGAACAGTCACAGAGGCGCTATCCAAGGACAAAGTTCTGGCATCTGAAGTTCAAACCGAAATTGCCATGATCGAAGCTGTGGAGGAGGAGATTGACAAAGACGAGGACAAGTCCAAGAAGGCTGCGGAGGGTCAAGGCAAACTCATTGTTGCAGAAGAAGTCCATGTCGGTAACGTGGGTTGGCCCGCTAGTAGGTTATTTATTGTCGTGTGTTTTGAGGACTAAAAATTATCTCCCAGTACAACTACTCCTGAAGGGACTCGGCGGGCGCCATGTCGTGTTGTTTTTTGTGACCTTCGTTGGTTTTGTCGTCGTCTCAAGATTGGCAGAGATCTTCCAGCTATGGTTTCTTGGCTACTGGGCGAGTCAGTATGAGATTCATGATGACCCTTCACAAGTTAACGTCGTTTAGTGAGTCCTATTCCATCCCACTTCATTGCTGTAAGTCCTGAAAACAGCACCTTCTAGTTATCTCGTGGGCTATTGTATGTTTACTGTGTTTCTTTCTATAACGACTACGCTCAAGCGGCAATCTTGTAGCTCTAATTCTGGTATTCTTCTTGGTGATGTCTTTATGCGGATACGTCGTCTTTCTCTTTGGTGCCTTGCGTTCTGCGCGTTCCATTCACAAACAACTCGTACAATCAGTACTAGGTACCACTTTAAGGTCTGTGATTCCACAAGGTTTCCTACCTCATCTCACCGTAAAATTGTGTTCCCAGATGGTTGGACACCACCCCGACATCTCGAGTGATCACAAGATGCACGCGGGACATCGGTGAAGGTATCTCCCTCTTTACAGCCTCCAATTGCATTGCTACTGAAAGTACGAACTAGTCGATGGACCCATGCCACGCGAGCTTGAATTTCTTGTCCAATTAACCGTCACAATGGCAGGACAATTTTGCTCTGTCATTTACTTTACTCCTGCTTTCTTGCTTCCTGGTATCTTGATTAGCTTGGCCGGTGCTTTGTGTGGATGGATCTACATTAAAGCACAACTGCCTATCAAACGTATCCAGTCAAATGCGAAAGCTCCGGTTCTTGCGCAGTGAGTATCATCGCATCTCTGCGTTCAACCTTTCTTTACTGAGCTCACTTTCACAGTTTTGGGAGTGTTTTGGCGGGATTGGGTATGCAATTTGATTGACTATCCTTTCGTCTTGCTACTGAACACCATCCCTCGATAGTGTCGGTGCGAGCATATGGCTTTACAGCAGCGATTTCATTGGGGAATCTCTGACGCGAATCAACTACTTCACGCGTCCTTCCCGCGTGTTTTCGAATCTGAATCGTTGGATCGACGTTCGGCTAGATCTTCTTGGCAACATGTTCTCAGCAGGTCTAGCCGCCTATCTTGTGTATGTAAGCCATGGCGAGGCTTCCACTGTAGGCTTCTCGCTCAATTTGGCGGGTAAGAAATCCTGCATCGTGCGCTCCTTCTCGTTCTAATCAGTCCACAGTGATGTTTTCGTCTTCTATACTCTACTATATAAGGATTTTCAACATGTTCATTGTTCGCAGTACGTGGCGACTATGACTGTGCGTGGAGCTCACTGACTAATTCTACTACAGCCAACAGGTTTGTTTTCATCTTGCGTGTGAATGACCCTTCCCTCATCTGCGCCTAGTTTGGAGCGTATCAATGCCTATATCGAGATTGAGCAAGAACCCAAGCCGACAAAGGAGGGTATTCCTCCTGCGTATTGGCCATCAAGTGGTGATCTCCGAGTCGAAAACTTGAATGCAAAATATTCTCCAGATGGTCCTCAGGTGTTACAGGATATCAGCTTCCACATCAAATCTGGCGAACGTATTGGTGTTGGTACGTATCGATAATGGTCAATGCACAGATATAGCTTAATATTATCTAGTACAGTTGGACGAACGGGCTCAGGCAAGGTACGATTGTATCGCAAGCTCAACGAGCGTAAACTAAAATTTGTTTCAAGAGCTCCTTGATGTTATCCCTCCTTCGGTGCATCTATACAGGTGGCGAAGTGTACTTTGACGGTATTCAGACCTCATCTATCAATCTCGATGATTTGAGAAAGAAAATCACTATCATCCCTCAAATGGTATGTATTTTTCCTGTTTCCAATGTGATTTCTCTCATGTTGTACATAGCCAGAACTTCTGAGTGGTACTGTAAGACGGAACCTCGATCCTTTCGACCAGTATGAAGACGCCACACTCTACGATGCCCTGCGCTCCGCCGGGCTTTACTCCATACAAAGCGAAGACTGAAGACGCTCGTGTTGGTTTAGACACCGCTGTGGCTAGCGGGGGGAAGCAATTTATCAGTAGGGCAGCGTCAAATTCTAGCCCTTGCTCGTGCGATGGTTCGCGAATCCAAACTGCTCATCTTGGATGAAGGTGTGGCAATCGATTCACATTCCGATTCCATATTTTCTGAAGCATTTTTTGTTTTTTTTGTAACAGCGACTTCGGCCATAGACTACAAAACTGATGCTGTTATCCAATCTTCGCTACGGCACCAGCTGAAGGGCGATGTTACCTTGATTACTGTAGCTCATCGTTTACAGACAATCATGGACGCTGATAGAATTGTGAGTGGTTCTTCTCAACGTGTGAAACGTGTAATAAATCTCCGACAGATGGTCTTGGATGCTGGAAGAATTGTAAGCGCATTCTGTGTATTGTCCGCTCGATTGTCTCTCATAATGCTGTCATTTTAGGTTGAATCCGATTCTCCGAAGGAATTATTGAAAAACGAAGCAGGACATTTCAGAGCTTTGGTGGATGAATCTGCTGACAAGGAGCATTTGCGCAGGATGGCTGAAGGAGTTGACGCTCCTACCTACGCATGAGAACCTTTATGTTATCTGGAGTGCAAGTGGGGGAATAACAGACATAACATTTACAAGGCTCGCGCCTCATGTAGAGCATATAATTATTGCATACAGAAAAACCAATGAGACAGAGGGTCGGTAAATACTCACAACTGAGAATCATTCGGGTTCCAGTGCTCCACTGCTCAGTTATCTGTAAAATGATATCGATGGCTTTAGAATAACCCACAGATATCCTTAGAATTTTTGCATTTTACCTGGGTACCGATCCGACAAAGATGTCTCAGTCCGACTCTCATATGCTGGTGGCGCATCTCCCTGCTCCGGCCTACCCTCTTCTTTAATCCTTGTCTGTAACAAATCAAGTAAATCACTTGTCGGTATATGTCGTGAATTTGAGTCTGTTGTATTCGATGGGTTCTCGCTAATCGGGTCTGTGGACTGGGATCCTCCACTTGGTCCAGACCAGTTCATTACTTGCACTGGCGGCCATTTGTTTCCTTTCGGTGATAAGGTTTGGGAAACAACAGTAGGAGAGGACTGAAGATGCTCTGCTTCGACAAGGGAAAAGTTCTCTGATATGTCGATGTCCTGCTGGTGCCAAGCGCGCCGTTGTCGGCGCCGTTTTATGCAGAATATCATGAGGCCTAGGAGTAGTACTAGTATGACTATAAACTATGAGCGGTGTGTAACAATGAAAAAAAAAGGCATACCTCCACCAATCACTCCACCTGCGATAGGTCCGGCAAGACTCTTGTGTTTACTAGCAACTTCGGTTTCATCGTCGAAGCCACACTGCAGAGTGAGTAATTTAGATTTCCCCCAAACTTTGTAAATGCAAACCACTGACACAAACAGAAATGGTATTATTACCACAAACTTCTCCAGAGTAAGGCTCAGGGAGGCAGTTATAGCTAAGAGATGACAGTAAATGCTTACATTCAGGAGGATGTCGAGTCCAAAAGCAGCTCACCTCTTGTCGTCGGTAATGTTTGTATATCTATTGAATGTGATCGGTGCAGCAGTACAGCCAAACTTCCCCACATCACTGTTACAAGGATTCTCGGAGGTAGTCTGGTTCAGACTATCAACAACGTCGCAATTCTCATTATAGACGTTCCCTAGAAAACACCATTAGGACCTTCAACACCCTCATTTTCCAACAACAAGACTCACATCTATTAAGTGTATCACTCAAAGAAATCACATTGCCGACACCATAGCTGAAGCTAGAACATATTGCCGCGACGCCAGTTGAAAAGGTAGCAGCAGAGATTAAGGAGGCAGTTGAAGCTCTCATTCAGATGCGTTATTTATGGGTCGACCGTGGTGGGGTGAAAAGGGCGAGAGAAGGAGAAATGAAATAGATTCTTCTGATTAAATACGTATATTCTGCCAAACATTTTGAATGGTCGAACTAGCTTACTCACTCAGTGATGCGCGGCTGCAACGAGGCTGTCCGGCTGGAGGCTACAAAGCATTGTAAAAAAGCCGACGCTGAGAAAAAAATCTGTATTCGAACGTCGAACGTCGAATACAGAGACGATATTCAACGCAGAGCGCTAATCACTGGTGGCAAGCGCTTGAGTCAGTTCGGTAACTGGAATCTGGCGGCTAGTTACCATAGATGATAATCAGATTTCAACGAAATCTTGCCTCTCCACTGCGCAATGCGTCCCCACCAACCTAATTTTGACATAAGAAGACCATGTTGCACTCATTCTATGAGAGGAAGGAGTAGTTTGAATGAATGAACGAAGGGCACTTGTCCAAAATCTGATCACCATCTATGGTAACAAGGCGTAAGATTCTGGCCAGATTCTGGTTGCCGAACTGACTCAAAAAAAAAAAGTTTTAGTAATCTTCCATCGTCGTTGAAGTTTGAACGTTCCATTTCATGACGACCAATTGGCTGCTTAGTACCCATGATAACCCCTCCAAAAAAATTAATATATTCCTGTCTGGAAAGATAATCACTGTCTGTTGTTTAAGCAGTGGATCCGGAGACAAGTCAACACTCGTTTTGGGTGCCTCTCCTCGATTAGATCTACTTACCTATGGTCAAGGTTGTTGAGTGCTCTGTATAATTGCCAGGGTACCATACACACCTCGATCACTTTCCCAGCTTTTCCGTAGTTCAATAACCCTTGTATTTGGATGATGATGCTGAGTTTCAGGAAATAGGGGTTGGAATGAAACATAGTGAAACGTTTCTGGATGCTTTCCGCATCATCAATCCTTCCACTGGTCTTGCCTCGTTCGAGGAGGCGCTCGAGCATAACCTCATTGGTGGCAGAGAGGAACAACACTTCTTGTTCAATCTTCTAGAGAAAAGATCCGGGGAGTGAACCAATGGCCGCGGTCGTTTTCTAATTGATAGAAAGACCAAATGGAGAAGAGCAGCAGTCATCGCGTTTCGCGATGCTGTTCAGCGCGAGGAAGGGTCGCCAGTTGTGATACACCCATGAATCGTATTACCTGAGTGACAGAAACCAAAGCGTTCAGCGAGGCGAGAACATTGCTTTACCTGATACCGAAGATCGATTTAGGATAACGAACTCTAGAGACTTTGAAAAGGTACGTATATGCAAAAAGAACGGCCACTTTGGAATCGAAAGCAGTGGAGTGTGAGGTGGGTGAGGGAGAGTAAGGGAGTCGAGAACACCGTTTTGATGATGGCAGAGTATGAGTGCATTGATGTCGGTGTAGACTGATAGCCTTATTGATAATGTTGTAGACCGGTAACCCAAACCCCATGCACTTCGATCCTGTTCTCAATCCCACTCTCCAATCTGCAACTCCCGGCACCTACCAGCTTCCTTCTCTCATAGTACATGATTGCTTAGACGTTCGACAAGTAAGCCAAGTAAGCATACCAACCAAGCCAAGTATCCAACCCAGCCAAGTCAAATTCGTGCTGAGCTCCTGAATAGCTCTGAGAAATAGAAAGGAAAGATTCCGAAATTCGATAACAGGATAGCCACTAAGTGTGTGTCGTGGTTGTGGTTCAAACGGAAATGACGCCACGCTGGCAAAGGATACCCCATTTGGGTTGGTCAAAGCGTCGAATTTCTGATGCTCTTACATTACATTATTACTATAGTACCGTGCAATACCAATAGCCAACTCGTAAAATCAGTAATAATTTAAGGTCTGTGATTCCACAAGGTTTCCTATCTCATCTCACCGTAAACTTGTGTTCCCAGATGGTTGGACACTACCTGACATCTCGAGTGATTATAAGATGCACGCAGGACATCGGTGAAGGTATATCCCTCTTTACAGCCTCAATTGAATTGCTGTTAAAAGTACGAACTAGTCGATGGACCCATGCCGCGGGAGCTTGAATTCCTTAACCATCACAATGGCTGGACAATTTTGCTCTGTCATTTACTTTACTCCTGCTTTCTTGCTTCCTGTTACCCGTGCGATGGTTCGCGAATCCAAACTTCTCATCTTGTATGAAGGTATGGCAATCGATTCACATTCCGATTACACATTTTCTGAAGCATTCTTTGTTTGTTGTAACAGCGACTTCGGCCATAGACTACAAAACTGATGCTGTTATCCAATCTTCGCTACGGCACTAACTGAAGGGAAATGCTACCTTGATCACTGTAGCTTATCATTTACAGACAATAATAGACGCTGATAGAATTGTGAGTGGTTCTTCTCAACGTGTGCAACGTGTAATGAATCTCCGGTAGAGGGTCTTGGATGCTGGAAGAATTGTAAGCGTATTCTGTGTGCTGTCCGCTCGATTGTCTCTTATAATGCTGTCATTTTAGGTTGAATTCGATTCTCCAAAGGAATTATTGAAGAACAAAGCAGGTCATCTCAGAGCTTTGGTGGATGAAGCTGCTGACAAGGAGCATTTGCGTCGGATGGCTGAAGGAGTCGACGCTCCTACCTACGCATGAGAACTTTTATTTATCCAAAGCACAAGGTGGGGGAATAACAGACATAACATTTATAAAGCTCGTACCTAATGTATGTACAAAAGTGGCATATGAGGCAGGTAGTGTGGTCCATATTGGTGATGTGAGAGCATATAATAACTGCACACGGAAAATCAACACGACAGTATTCACAACTCAGGATCATTCGAATGTCAGTGCTTCACAGCCCAATTATCTGCGGAACAATTTACGTTGATGGCTCTAGAATAATCACCATATTTAGAATTTCTACACTTAACCTGGGTACCGATCTGATAAAGATGTCTCAGTCTAACTCTCATACGCTGGTGGCGCATTTCCCTGCTCCGGCCTGCTCTCTTCTTCCATCCTCGTCTGTAAAGTTTCAAATAAATCACTTGTTGTTATAACTTGTGAATTTGACTCTGTCGTATTCGATGAGTTCTCGCTGACTGGGCTTGTGGACTGGGATCCTCCACTTGGCCCAGATCGAGACCAATTCATCACTTGCACTGGCCTCCGGTTGTCTCCATCGGATATGTCGATATCCTGCTGGTGCCAAGCCCGTCGTTGTTGGCGCCGTTTTATGCAGAATATGATGAGGCTTAGGAGTAGTGCTAATATAACTATACACTACTAATGAGCGGTGTGTAACAATAAAAAAAATTGGCATACCTCCTCCAACAACTCCACCTGCGATAGGCCCGGAAAGACTCTTGTGTTTACTACTAGCAACTTCGGTTTCACTATCGAAGGCACACTGCAGAGTAAGTAATTAGATTACCCCTCCCAAACTCTGCAAATACACTGACGCAAACAGATATGGTATTATTACCACAAACTTCTCCAGAGTAAGGCTCAGAGACGCAAATATAGCTAAGAGGTGACAGTAAATGTTTATATTCAGGAGGATATCGAGTCGAAAGCATCTCACCTCGCGTTGTTGGTAATGTTTGTAAATTTATCGAATGTGATCGGTGCAGGAGTACAGCCAAACATCCCCACAGTACAAGGATTATCGGAGGTAGTCAGACTATCAACAACGTCGCAGTTCTCATTATAGACGTTCCCTAGAAGAAACCATTAGGACCTTCAACACGATGAACTCATTTTCCAACAGCAAGACTCACATTTATTAAGTGTATCACTCAAAGAAATTACATTGCCGACACCATAGCTGAAGCTAGAACATATTGCCGCGACGCCAGTTGCAAAGGTAGCAGCAGAGATCAAGGAGACAGTTGAAGCCTGAGCTCTCATTCAGATAGATTCTCTATGGAGGGGAGAGTGAGGAGGGTGAGAGAAGGAGAATGGAATGAGATAGATTCTTCTGATTAAATATGTAAATACGTATATTCTGCCAAACATGTAGAATAGTCGCAGTTGAGTTGATGAGCTAGCGGCTCATTCAGCCAGTGGTGAGCGGCTGAAACGATGCTGCTCGGCTCGGTTGGAGGTTGCAAAGCTACAACATTGTAAGAAAGCTACGCCCAAAAACATAATAGTAGTGGTGTCACGCTGCAAGGGATATACCTCATTGGGTTCGGTCAAAGCGTCGAATTTCTGACGCTCTTACATTACATTACTTAGAGCAGCTGAGCCTTTTATTGTAAGAAATGATGTGTGGCTCTGTAGCAGTGCTTGTACGGTATCAATGGCCAATGAATGGATTCAGAATGCCAGCCTCAGTCTAAGATGGAGAATTTACTTATTCAGGTGCGTGCATAGTAAGCAGCTGGAAATTACTTCAAATTATCATTCTTAGTCAGTTAATTACCTCAGTCGAAATCCCATTGTATTCCTTAGTACAAACGGATGTTATAGATTATTTTTCGATTCTGAAAGCGTTTTTCACTTGACATTGAATCCCGCCCAGTTGAACGCTCAAATCTTCCCCAGTTTCTCCTCAGCCTTCATCCAATCACCCTCAACATCACCCTCCTTTAACCACGCAAACGACTCCCCAATGTAATCACCCAGTGTTTTCAGCTCTTCCTTGGTTGGTCCCTGTGGTCCGTTAAAAACGAACCCAGGATAGTTAAACTCGTACATCAACCCGTTGTCGTATGAGGCTTTTGCAGCTTTTTGGGCAGCTGGAAGGCGCAAGGATTCATGTAGCTTGAGGATGGCGGGGATCGTGCGTAGGGTGGCTTTCGAATGAGCGAGGAGTCGGCCAAGGAGGTGGGCATCCTGGGAGATGTAAATTAAGTATGAGCGAAAACAGTATAGTGAGATGAATTACTTCGATGGCTTGTCCACCTCCAACACCCTGATGAGGCAACATTCCATGCGCCGCGTCGCCGATTAATCCTACATTTCGTGAAACACAGAACGGAAGAGGCTTGACGGTGTGGATAACCCAACAGCTGATCGGTCCCCCCAGACACTCTAGTACTTGAAGTAGCTCAGGCTCCCATCCCTCACACAGAGCAATAATTTCTTCCCGTGTTGCATCCACAGCCCCGCTGGTCTCTGGAAGCGGGTCCCGGTGATGTCTGGGCGGTAGAGGTAGAGGATTATACCGATGTAGGGCCCAAGGGGATGGGTGATGACGTGTTGGGACTTTCCACACCACTGTTTGACTGGATGAGCAAGATTTAAGGAGATACGTAGGTAGATACTTACAGCTTTGGGTCTATCCAGTGCCCTGTGCTCCGGATATTTCTCTTTGAGAGCTTCCGTAGGCACAGCTCCTCGGTACGCCAGAGTCCCGCTATACTCTGGTCGAGCGTATTCGGCGAAATCTTCTCCCTGTTCTTTCGCGATGCTGTTGAACATTACTTTTCTTGTAGCGGAGTAGACTCCATCCGCGCCGATAAGCACGTCAGCTTCTGCCGTAGTGCTATCAGAAAAGTGTAGAATAATGGAAGAGTCGGTATTGGTATAGTTGACGAGGGCCTTGGATGTATGAATTGAGCAATGCTCCGGAGAAAGCTTTGATTGGAGGATTTCGAGTAAAGTGGGCCTGTGGAGACCAAGCGGACCGTCTGGTGACGAAGTTAGATAGGATTAGAGGTGAAAAAACGCGTCGTACAAGGCATAACATGATCATGAAAATCGTATCCTTGCGTAGGTTGGTCAGATTTGCGGAATATCGGCCCTCGAGCTGTTTACATCAGGTCTGTTTCGCGTCGGCAGAAGAAATAAACAAACATTCTCCGTCGACAGGGACCTTTACGCCGCGTTTAACTAGTTCCTCCTCGAAGCCCAAATCCTGCAAGACTTGCCAGGAACGCTTCCAGATTCCAACTCCGGCGCCTAGAACAGATACTTCGTTTTTCGATTCATATAAGTCAATTTGGATGGCATTGTGCCCTTGTGCTTTGGAGGTGAACTTGGAGATGGTTGCAGCGAGTGTTAGACCACCGATTCCACAACCGCTGCAATGAGATGTCATTAGTCCTCGGTGCATGATATCAGCATAAAACAAGCTACTTGCACGATTGCTACACGAAACTTACATTGTTCATACTGCTTGTCGCCATTTTGAAAGTTGTCGAGTGGTAAAGGCGCAAGTACGAAGTTCAAAGGTACAGTGAGTCCTATGTGTGTCATTCATATATCCTCCTCGGCCAGGGACGGGCTCTGCGGGAAGCTGCTTTTGCGGAGACATCGGCTTCGTTTGGAGCCCTTGCACTGCTATCCAGGACGGTGAAGAAATTGGTTGGAATTTGGCAAGTCCGAACGTGAAGGTGAGGCGCTTATTTTCAATATTTAGGCCAGGCGCTAAAGTCCCTATCGTGATAACAATCAACCATGGACAATCAACCATGGAGTAAAATAAAATATGATTTCGGCACCGAATCGTTCAACTCACCGTCATGGACTTCCAGCAGCTACAACGAAATCATTTTTCTTGTTCCTTCCTGGCATCGCCATTGTATCAGCCGCTTTACTGCTCTTTCAGGTCTCTATCTCTCGACTAAAGCAGTCTCGTCATGGTACTATCACCGTTAAAGACC
The DNA here is from genome assembly GCA_009733575.1 of Gymnopus androsaceus JB14. Taxonomy (NCBI): domain Eukaryota; kingdom Fungi; phylum Basidiomycota; class Agaricomycetes; order Agaricales; family Omphalotaceae; genus Gymnopus; species Gymnopus androsaceus. The sequence goes on from ML769578.1 coordinate 79,490, forward strand.
ATGGGATCTTTAGATATAATCTTTTGCGACTCGCAGCGTGCTTGGTACTCACTGCACTGTCCATTGTACCGTTGATGAATGCCGGGGAAAAGCCACGATGGAATGGAATCGCCTTGCTATTCGTTTTCGTGAGTGGGTCAATTTTACCTTTCCCGCACAATGCTGAATAACCACAGAGTTATTCCATAACATTGGCAGTTGCTTCTATGCTCAGTAGTCCACATTGGAGTCGCACCTCCGTTCGGCACCTGAACACAGTTCTTTGTGCTACACTCGCAGTGTATGTGTACAGGGACATTTATCCTCTTGGAACATTTTTTCTTATTCCCCCAGACTACAAGGACGAGGGTTCACTTCTTTGGGTCAAGGTTTCAGTCATAGCTTTTGCAGGCGTCTTCATTCCTCTTATATCTCCTCGGAAATACATCCCTGTTGACGTAGAGGTTAGTTCCAACCGCTGAGTCTGTCCATGTCCAACTGAATCTTTCTCTTAGCATCCGAAAGTCCCAAGTTCTGAACAAACGTGCTCCTTATTATCAAGGTTGACTTTTGCATTCATGGATTCTATCATCATGAAGGCCTACCGTTCACAACGCTTGTGGTATGAGGACCTCCCTCCGCTGTGCGACTACGACTACGCCGAATATCTGAAACAACGAAGCTTCCGTGTGCGTCCTCTATGTTCCTCATTCACACTTATTTAATTTTATATCTTGTAGTATCTCGATCCAACCATTGTCACAAAGCGCCGAAACATCTTTTTCTCTCTTATTCGTGTCTTTGCAAAAGAATTTGCTGTCCTGGCGGCCCTAGTCGTACTTCAGTCAGTATTAGATTTTGCAACACCTGTTGTCATCAAGAATCTCCTAGGGTATGAATTTAAATCACAGTGGTAATAGATGCTCTGAACCTTACTATGCTACCCTGTCCAGGTATCTCGAAACCGATGGCGCAAACGCGTTCTTCAAGCCCTGGGTATGGATTCTATTGCTTTTCATAGGACCGATTCTGCAAGCCATGGCATCCGAGAGCTACCTGTACATTAGCGTATGTGTTATACATTCCACGACATTCATTGGATCTGATCATTAAATAGATGCGTCAAGTCGTCCACGCCGAAGCCATCCTTATCGAAACAATCCTTGAACATGCGCTGAGGATACGCGTCAAGGCTGAGACTCACAGTTCATCGGACAACAGCAAAGGTTCACCTCCTTTGGATCAGAAACCAAAAAACGTACTGGTGCTGGGACACGGAAAAGTTAATCTCAATATCAACAATCTGATTACAACCGACATACAGAGTATCATCGATGGGAAGGAGTCCTTGCGACTGGTTGTAGTTCCCCTACAATTCGCGCTTTGCGTGCTTTTTCTTTATAATGTTCTCGGTTGGAGGTAAGTATTATCTTCGTTAGTAAACTAATCGCTTATTTACAATCGTTTTACAGTGCTTTCGTTGGACTGGCCATCATTACCGTGTCTTTCCCTGTGCCGAGGTATATCACGAAATCGGTTCAAGCAACCCAAAAGATGAAAATGAAGAAAACGGATGCGAGGGTGCAGATTGTTACTGAAAGTGTGTTTTTATCTTTTTCATGGTGTAAATTTCTGGACTAATTAGAACCCCTCCCTTAGCCATGAACGTACTCCGCATGGTCAAATTCTTTTCATGGGAGTCCATGATGAACGACAAGATTACGAATCGAGAGAGGAGGAGCTCACCTACATCCGCCGGATTCGTTTCTTAGAGTTGGCCACTATAATAATCAAGTGAGTGTACTTCATACTTTGATTTGCCTCACGTTGTCGTATACTTTGCTGACGTGCTCCTTCCAGTTATGTTATCCCAATCCTGACTATGTTGGCCACATATGCGACTTACGTGCATAATCCTTCTTAGCTTGCAATCAACTTTTGTACTAATCACTTCTTTGTGTAGACGGCAATAATGAAGGAATCACTCACCGCGTCCAAGGTCTTCAGTAGCATGGTCGTTTTCGAAAAATTCACTTACTGATGCAACGTGTGATGAGTTATCTTACTCAGTAAGTTTGCTTTATACTCGATAGGTCTAGACTGAACACTTTTCAGTGCCGCAAATGCCAAGGTCTCGCTGGATCGTATAACGGAATTCTTGCATGAGGTATGCTTTCGTGGCTGATTCAGCTCTTTCGAGCTCACTTTTGCTTTTAGACTGAACTTCTCGATACATTTAGCGAGAGACAAGGAAATACAAGCGTTGCGGATAACCTTCCCCTACAACCGCCAGATGATTGATCAGGACATCGGATTCAAAAACGCTACTTTTAGTTGGTCACGTTTGGACAAATGCGAGTCTGATTCTGAACAGTCCTTGGCAACTCCTCCGACTACTTCTACCTTGCATTCATGCTGAGAATAGACGGAGAGCTCATCTTCAAGAGGGGTACCATTAACCTAATCATTGGGAGTACGGGTTCAGGAAAAACGTCGATGCTGATGGCTTTACTGTCAGAGATGCACTTCATATCCTCTGGCCCTGATGCGTGGTACAATTTGCCCCGAAATGGTGGTGTTGCATATGCTGCCCAAGAGTCTTGGGTTCAGAACGCGACTATCAAGGTGCGTTTGGTTTATCCATACCTCATCCATCGCTTAAAGATCTCTAGGAAAACATTGTGTTCAGATCTCCGTTGGACGAAACACGGTACAAGAAGGTTATCCATCAATGCGCTCTCGAGCGGGACCTCGAACTCTTCCAAGCCGGAGATGAGACTGAGGTCGGCGAGAAAGGCTTGACGCTTTCTGGGGGACAAAAAGCTCGGGTTACATTAGCGCGCGCCATCTACTCGAAAGCAGAGATAATCCTGTTGGACGATATACTTGCTGCATTGGACGTTCATACGTCGAAGTGGATCGTGGACAAGTGCTTCAAGGGAGACTTAATTAAGGATCGGACTGTGCTCATGGTGGTGAGTGTCGATTATCTAGGAAGCTTTGCCTAGATGCTGACTTGATTTCAGACGCATAACGTAGGGTTGACGCAATCTGTCGCTGGATTTGTGGTCTCGATGAAAGATGGTCGAATCGTCAATCAAGGACCGGTTTCGAAAGTACTCTCCGAAAATGAGTTTCTAGAATGTCAAGTAGAGCTTGAAGAACTTGTCGAAGATTCTGAAGCTTTCGAAGACGACGACAAACCGTTAAAGAAACCCACGGAAGGCCAAGGCAAGCTTATTGTCGCCGAGGAAGTTCAATTAGGCGGCGTGGGTTGGCCTACAAGTGAGTTTGTATGTTCTTCTGATGTTCAAGTGGGTGACCAAACTTTTTTCATTATTCAGTGCGGTTATATCTGAAGGGTTTGGGCGGAAGATACATCGTGCTGTTCTTTGTATCATTCATCGGTTCACTCACCATGTCGGAATTGCTTGCAATATTCCAAACGTGGTTCCTGGGATATTGGGCTAGCCAATACGAGATTCATAGGGATGATCCGACCCAGGTCAATGTCGCATAGTAAGTTCATCGTACTCTGATTTTGATTTTTTCTAATCCAATCTCTCCAAGCTATCTTACGGGTTATTGTCAGTTTGCTCCGCTTCTGTTATCACAACATGGCCAACTAACGATGTCAATGTCGCAGCTATGATTTTGTTTCTCGTTGTCTTCTCGTCCTGCTTAGCTTTCTTAATCTATCTGTATGGGGCTTTGAGAGCCTCTCGCCTGATTCACAAAAGACTGGTGCAGTCAGTGCTGAATACTACCTTAAGGTGCTGTGAACTTCTAGGCATTGCTTTGAATTGTGATCTAATGGAGATTCTATCTTTTCAAGATGGTTAGACACTACCCCGACATCTCGGGTGATTACACGGTGCACACAAGACATGCGTGATGGTGTGTAGTTTCTTCCTTCATAAACTCCTACTTATTCTTGCTTTGCTTTAGTTGATGCATTATTTCCTATACAGCTGAATACTCTCATTCGATTGACCGTCATGATGTTGGGACAGTTCTGTTCTATCATCTATTTCAGTCCTGCTTTCTTGCTTCCTGGAATACTGGTCTCTCTAGCCGGCGCTTTATGCGGATCGGTCTATATCAAAGCACAACTGCCTATCAAGCGCATCCAGTCGAATGCTAAAGCTCCGGTTCTTGCTCAGTGAAGACTTGCCGCTCTTTCCCTCCCGCATACTTTTCGCTAATTAGATTTGCAGTTTCGGTAGTGTGATGGCTGGACTAGGTACGTGTGCTGACAATAATATGCTTGTCTGAATTTACTAACTCTTTGACAGTCTCAGTGCGAGCCTATGGTGTACAAGACGCTTTCATCGTAGAATCGCTCAATCGAATCAACTACTATTCACGAGCTTCACGCGTTTTTTGGAACCTTAATCGATGGATCGGGGTCCGCCTTGACTTACTCGGTAATATATTCTCGACAAGTCTAGCTGCATATCTGGTGTATTACAGCCATAGTCAGGCATCTACGACAGGTTTTCTCTTGCACAAGCAGTCATGTTCAGTACCTCCATTCTATATTATATTAGGATTGTAAATCGCGTGCAAGTCATAGGTACGTGATAATTTTCTTCACCTAGTACTATTATTTCGACTCGAGCTAAATCTTGTTACAGCTAATAGGTCGGTCTTTTTTTTCTTGTTATAGAAGGCCTTCCCGCTTAACCATGTCTAGTTTGGAGCGGATTAACGCTTACATTAAGATCGAGCAAGAACCGAAACCAACAAAGAATGGTGTTCCTCCTGCCTATTGGCCTTCCAGCGGTGACCTTCGAGTTGTAAACCTCAACGCACGCTACTCTCCGAATGGTCCTCCGGTCCTCCATGGCATCAGCTTCCATGTCAAATCTGGCGAACGTATTGGTGTCGGTATGTATTGATAACTTGGTCATTACATACAATGTTGCTTAATACTTAGGTGTAGTTGGACGTACGGGCTCAGGCAAGGTACGGTTGTATCGTTAGTGTCAATGAGCGACAACTGAGGATGTTTCCAGAGCTCCTTGATGCTGTCCCTCCTCAGATGCATCTATACGGGTGGCGAAGTATACTTTCGACGGTATTCCGACTTCCTCTCTCAACTTGCATGATCTACGCACAAAGATCACCATCATCCCTCAGATGGTGCGTATTCCCTATCTTTCGCCTAACTACCATTTTTCTCATATCTGCATAGCCAGAGCTTTTGAGCGGCACTGTTAGACGCAACCTTGATCCTTTCGACCAATATGAAGATGCTGCGCTGTATGATACCCTGCGCTCCGCTGGTCTTTACTCTATTCAGAGTGAAGATACAGATGCGCGCGTTGGTCTCGAGACTACCGTGGGCAGTGGAGGGAACAATTTATCTGTAGGGCAACGTCAAATCCTTGCTCTCGCTCGTGCCATGATTCGCGGAAGCAAGCTTCTTATCCTGGATGAAGGTAAGCGTTCCTTCTACCAACACGGCATGTTTTTTTGACGCTTTTCCGACAGCAACTTCTGCCATTGACTACAAAACCGATGCTGTTATCCAATCTTCACTTCGGCAGGAGTTGAAAGATGATGTCTCGTTGATCACTGTAGCTCATCGTTTACAGACAATCATGGACGCTGATAAGATCGTAAGTCGTGTCTATGTGTGTTTCTGGGATAACCTTGTTGATACATATGAACAGATGGTTTTGGACGCAGGTACTATTGTAAGGATCATTTTTGTTTCCTCCGACCATCGAATAATTCATTTCCTCCCAGGTTGAATACGACTCTCCAATTGAACTATTGAAAAACAAGGTTGGATATCTCAGAACTTTAGTGGACGAATCTGCGGATAGAGAGCAATTGTTACAAATGGCTGGAGTAGGTCCTGTCGAGTAACGTGGACACCCAGGGATGACTAGATATATAATTATACCGAGCTTGTTCTCTGTCAAAGAATGTACTTTGCTGCAGCTCTTTCCTAATACAAAAGGCAATTACAAGCCCAAAGATACCTGTCCCTTAAACGCGCCTTATACTGTCCCCTTCAGCGAGCGAACTGAGCTCGCTCCAAGAACGTCAACGATACCTGTCCCTTAAACGCGCCTTATACTGTCCCCTTCAGCGAGCGAACTGAGCTCGCTCCAAGAACGTCAACATTTCTGAAGACACGAACATGGATGGATTCTTCTGCATCTCCGCCGTCACGTACATTGGACTTCGCTTAATACCCTCCTCAGTCAAACACATCGGGTCCAGGTCCTTCTCCTCAAGCACCTTCTCAACATCCTGAAGGTAGCAATATGCGTTCACCGGCTGGTTCAGAGTTTTCCTATACCCTGAAAACCTTCTTCTTCTAGTTCTTGCAGCGGCTTGATCGCAGGCTCTATATGTATTGTCGAGTCTTCAGGCCCGCCTCGCCTATGCGCGGAAACGTCACGCTCGGCGTTCGTGGTCACTGCGGAGGGCTACAGTTGTATGAGGTTATGCCGTATGGTTCAAGTTCTTCAGCGCGTTGAGCAGCGGGAGGCTGGAGCGAGGATTTCGCAGTATTTCGGTGTCAATTGAAATGTCGCGCACGGCGTAAAGACGCATGGAGAAGGTGCCGGTGTGCCAGTGGTAGGTGGTGCTAGGATCGACCAAGTCATCACAGTCAATCCCGTTAGTGACTTGAACACTTAAAAAAAAGGAGACTTTGTGAGAGACATTTGACATACCCAAATAACGGTCCACCTCCCATGACTGTTACTCAACTCCATGAGCACTGCCTGATACTTGGCAAGCGATCAAATATTCCATTCACAATATTTTTACATTCGTGCAAAACCATCTGATGTTTGTGTGTAGCCGTAACTTGAAAAGGGTTCACCCAAGTGCCATATACGTGCGGGAATCAGGTGTGTTGTGGATTTGACTCTTGACATGACCAGAGATGAAACACTGTCCAACCTCCGGGAAAATCTGCGAGTTGGGCGTCCGAATTTACAGGTGAGATCGTGGTGTAGATGCAGCCGATATCGTTCGGGGCCGAATCGGCAGTATTGAACGTTACTGGAAGTGTCGGGTCTACCAAAGCTACTGTACTAACAACATTGGGGAATCAAAGATTTGCTTGGAATTGAGGCGACACTCGAGTTCTTAACTATCTTATATTTTCCCGATTGAAGCTCTTGTTTAGTGGGTATAGCTTTATCATACTTGTATGGAGAGCTATTCGACTCGGGAGCTGGGGGAAAACGTTAGTCTCCTGAGAATTGACGCGTCAAAGCGCGTCAACTGTTAACTACTAGTACTTACCGTTGCTAGTTTTGCGTTTAGCTTTGGAGGAATTGAGAAAGCCGCGTTTCATGATATGTAATGGATCATGGTTAAGAAAGGAAAGGTTCGGTTTCAGAGGATTCAGTGGGGTAGCGTGGGGCGCTCGTAGCAATTATGCGTGCCGCGTTCCTTCGATTCCAAAATAAGTAACTTGGATTGACATAGACGCCCAAACATGACAACGTTGCTCATCGCAATATTGCGATGAGCAACGTTGTCATGGTACTATCTTGAGTTTGTATTATTAATAATACAAACTCAAGATAGTACCCGGTACCAGTAGCCATGTATCATCACTTAACCTACGGAGAAAAGCTGTTGAGCCACCGCCATGTCGAGTTTGAGAAGCACTGAGTCGAAACGGCTGGAAGATATGAACTTGGTAAGCTAGGCGTCTTTTGAAATTTATCTATTGTTTTATGGACCCAATTTCAAGGGAGCTGCACCCTCAAATAACTACGACTCTGGAGATGTATGCGCAGAAGAGTTGACGGGAAAATCGGTTAGCCTCTGCAGGTACCCTGGTATTTAACTTATCCCCTCCATCTCATAGCCATTGTTATGGAGAGAAGATAAACCCTATCGTTGCGCGCCTCCCAATACAGGAGATCCTTGGACGGAATGCCTCAATTCTGTCAGAACGTATGATGACGAAAAATGCAAAGGATGGAGAGAGGATATCGACACTCTTCTTGTTTTTGTGCGTCCCAGTGATCTCCACTATGATACGTGGCTCAGCTCTGACTATCCCTACTCAGGCTGGCCTTTTCTCCGCAACAGTTACCGCTTTTGCCACCGAATCTTACCAATGGCTTCAGCAAGATACAGACAGTGCTATTTTTGCGCAGCTCGTGTATATCTCAGAACGCCTCAATGGATCAACATCTCCCGCACCGGCAGTATCAGCATTTACGCCGGCACCTGTGTCCATCCGTATCAACGTGTTTTGGTTCCTCAGTCTGACCATCAGCCTTGCCGCAGTGCTCGTCGGTATTCTCTGCAAACAATGGCTTCGTGAATACCAGAAAGATCCCTCCGTATGTCCTCACCTGGCTCTCGAGCTCCGTCAAATGCGTTATGAGAGCCTACAAAAATGGGGCGTCCCAGAAATCCTCAGCGCTCTTCCTTTGCTTTTACAGCTCGCACTGGTCCTTTTCTTTGCAGGCATGCTCGACCTTCTCTGGAGTTTAAATCCAGTAGTGGCTGGGCTGGTCACCGCAGTTGTTGGACTGAGTATGTTTATCGTCGTGGCGACCTCGGTCTTACCATCATGTTATATTTTGATGAAGCAAAGACAAAGCGTTAATGCTATATTCCCTTGCCCGTACAAATCACCTCAGTCATGGTTATTTCACAGGCTCATCCTCAGCATTAGCTCCCTCGCCTCCAGAAATAGACTTTCTATGCCCCATTATTCAGATTGGGTGTCTTTTGACCTTCACATCTTGCGCGCGCTGCCACATTACTTGGCTTTCGAAGATACTACATTCCTTCAGCGTGGATTGCGATGGGTTGTAGGAACGTTTGGTGACAGCTTTGCGATGACAAGGCATATCTTCCACTGTCTACAGAGCTGCTCCACCCAGGAGTTCGCGTATGCAACGCACCAGGATTCGGAGAGCTCCCGCGATTCTCTGAACCTAAACTTTCTGGAATCCCGCCCCTGGGACGAGTCGGATTTTGCTATACGGAGATTTGCGATAGAGTTGTCACTCCGTCAGCTCAACAATCCTACTGGATCTTCAGCCAGCGCATCTGGCTTGTTGCGTAAAGTCGCCGCATTGGTGTATCACGACGACTTACCAGACTTGGGTGAAGGTACTCTAGCTTTTTTTAGTCGCTTGAACTCAGGTTGATCATATCTAGAGCTCTGGGGCCAAATCATCGCGTCCATTCGGAACCACCTTTCCACCGATCGAGCGTGTGTAGACGATGTATTTTCACTTTTGGAGATTTTCGAAAATTGCTGGCCTCTATCCTCACCAGCCCTACAGCAGCAAGCTTTCTTTCTCTTGACGATTTCAGGACTGGATCGAGCGCACCACACAAGCGGATATTCTGCGTGCAAGAGTATCTGAAACCGTTTGCTCGCTAACCCGAATCATTCACTACATGGTCCACTATTTTGCAACTGATTTGGTGTCCTCGAGTCGGTTTGCAAACTTTGCCAGATTTGTGGATCAGTACGTTGTTTTATTAGGCATCGATGCTCGGTCGCTTCGTACAGGTCGATCTACCTGGCAGGAAGCGAAACGCATTCTGGCGTCTCGATGCGATTTGCCTCCGGAGTACTTCCCGGTGATCCCGACTTATGTCGAGGATATCTGGCACCACAAAGGATCGTCTAGTGCTTTATCTGTGTCTAGCTCGGAGTCGAACTCTTCTCGAGTTCGAAGGTAAAGTCGACATCTTTCGAAATGCGGATCTAATTGAATCCGCTCATTTAGGACTACGACGGATGAAAATGAAAATCGATCAACAATGTTGCCTCCCGATTCATCTTCTTCCGCTGAACAACTTTAAAACTTTGAGCCCATCTGCGCACACAACTTGATCTAAGATGAACTTGGTATGGATTTAATACTCTCCTCAGACTTTGTTGTATCCTGATAGTTTGTTTTTTTTCCTCCAGGAATACTTTCGTTTGTTACAGTATCATGATAATTGGTGATTTCCGATTTTCCTGCGGATATTTCCGGGGGTGAAAATGACTCGGACGCTTTACTCGGCTTCATCAAAACCCTCATGTCGACGTCGGTTCAGATCCATTTCCACACTATCGACGTGTTCACTCGCAGACGCTTTCGAGGAAATCCACTTGCCATCATTCTCGTGGATCGTAGCCTCACCCTCTCGCAGGAACAGAAGCAGCTCGTAGCACGAGAATTCAACCTTTCCGAGACAGTATTCATACATGGAGTGGAAAGTTCAGAGGACCCTGAATCCTCGTTCACAATCGATATCTTCACGACTGCCGAGGAGCTCCCTTTCGCTGGCCATCCCACCGTCGGTGCCGGATGGCTATTGTCGCAGCTCTTCCCAGGCCGGGAGGCATTCACGCTGTCCACGAAAGCAGGCAAAATCCCTGTAGCGAAGCTGCCTACTACCGGTGTGAGACTCCAAGTCCCTATTGACTTCAAAGAGCACACACCTTATCATTTTCCGCAACTTAAGACCAAAGGCAGGCAGCCACACCTCGAAGCAGCTGACTATGTCACCGGTATCGATGGCGCTGATCCTGTTGCATCCATTGTGAAGGGCATGTCATTCATGCTTCTTCAGCTCACATCCGAAGATAGCCTAGCCAAATTCCAAGCCTTCTCGTCTCCAGTCCGTATCCCAAACGAGCACCTGGGCGCTTGGAGTGGCTTCAGCTCTCTCTACATTTTCGTCGTCCTCGCTGATGGAGTGACAGTGAGAACTCGGATGTTTGAGGGAACATTCGAGGATCCAGCTACCGGTTCCGCAGCGTCGACGTTGTGTGGGTGGCTTGGGAAGCAAAAGGGACCGGGCTCCTGGGAGTTCAATGTGATACAAGGTGTAGAGATGGGAAGAGAGAGTCGTATCGGCGTTTCTGTGGCTGTAGGTATTAACGGTGAAGTGGAGCGTATTGACTTGGCTGGGGATGCTGTCAAGGTCATGGAAGGAACCATTGATATTGAGCTTTCTTAGGTTCGATGAACACGTCCAAGTTGCTTTTTTACTTCGGGTCTTTCGGAAAGGTGACGATCGACGACGTGTATATAGTTTGCGCTCTATCTTCGATGTTGTATTATTACATTACTGCTTGTAACCCACATTTTTCTGGGCACTCGCCGATTTGGAAGCGGCTCCATCAGGATATATGGGCCTGACAGTTTGCTTCGTTCGCTGTATCAACTATACCAAATTTGGACGGACGGATACTATTTCCAAGAATACGCACGAGTTCGTACCTCACCTCCCAAGTGCCATATCTCTCAAGTCCCAACCGAGTATACACATGAAATATACTAATAATTAATTTGTGTCGACTTTGAGTATGTATAGTATATGTACATCAGTAACAATAGAAGGAGAAGGAGAAAATCGTTATCACTGAGATCGTAGATACAACAAGAAGCAAGCTTAGCGAGAAAAAGAACAATAATTTCGGGCGTAGTACGAGGGCCTCAAGGGACGGCGGATCTGAATTTGAGATTCAAGGGCCATAAGTACATAAGAGATTGCAAGGGGGAATGTCCAAGTAAAGAGATGGTGTGCTGGCGAAAAAAAATGGTACGAAGCAAAGGGCGAAGATAATTGGATAGTAGATACAGCGACATTGACATTAGGGTCCAGAGCAAGATACGAGCTTTTTTTCTTTATTCGTGAGAACGGATACATATAACAGGCAGCAAGAGCAGATTATGGTGCTGAAGGAACAGGCCGAGTTTCCAGTAGGCGCAAGAATTTGTCGTCCTCGGGATCCCGTCGGTAAGGGTGCTTGCGCTTCAGTGCATGTAGAGGCGCAAGATCCCTATGTGGCCCTATTTCTCCACTGCGACCAGACGCGGAAGAGTCTGTGGGTGACGCAGCGCCATCATCAGAATAAGACGAATATGTCCCCCTCGAACCGTATACGCTATGATAAGCGACTGCCTCTTGCGCCATCAAGGAAGGTTCGGAAGAAAAGGCAACCGTACCGTCTATACTGTAATGGGATGGATATCCTGGAGCGGAATTGGGTGGACGGATCGGCGAGGGAGAGTGATACGACTGCTCGACGTATTCGGGTCGAGGTGAAGGGTATGACGCTGATTGTGCATATGTTTCAGGGTCATACCAGGTCGGTGAAGGTTGTGAAGGAGATATTTGCGGAGTATTATAGACTGCCGTATTTGTGTCCGGAGGTGCTGGCGTGTAGCTAACCGGAGAAGGATATGACTGTGATGGACAACGAATAAAGGCGCTGGAGGAGCAGCAATAACTCGAGGAGAAGATAGGTAACGAGACGGATCCTGTTGTCCATATTCAGACTGAGGAACCACACGATTTCCGTTCTGGTATGGTGTGCGGGTTGGCAGAGGAACCTGGCGAGGAGCAGTCGTCGCAGCGTAAGTCTGCTCAGGAGAGCGGGAATGGGGGTATTGTGCATACGGCTCGTACATCTGTATAGGCTGCGAGCCATTTTGAGATTGTACGGGAAGAGGATAAGGAGGTGCAGGGAATGCAGCATAAGTCCTCGCAGGAACTACTGCCTCTCGCAACGCAGAGTCGTTGCTGCGTGCTGGCTCGTCAAGTTTACTACTGCTGCGAATCTTGCTCAACCTGGTGCTCTTAAACATACCCTCTGGAACTTGAAGATCTCCGACTCCTGGAATATTATCGATTGTTCCAAGGTTATCCACGGTAGCTTGAGTAAAATAAGCAGCTGAAAAAGCCAAGTCAGACGGGCTGAAATAGAACGAATGCAACTCACTTAGATGCCATTTTCTTTTGCCCTTTTCAGTCTCTACCCAGACAGAATACGTTTGCTTCACCAAAGGATCCCAATCCCGGGGAGCCTGAGGCTTTTCCGAGCCGCTGCTTTATATCAGACTGGGAAATATAATATGATAAGCAAAGAAGAACATGCCTGGATTGGGCGGATTCCGGCGGTGTATATTTTTCATAATAAAACAAGAATTCCTGCGGCCAGTCGCGTCAAAGCTGGGGTATGACGGAAGTAAAAAAAAAAGGTTTGGACGCACGTCGCGCACTCTGGATGGACTCCAGCGTCTTCCTTCGGTAAACCGCTCAATTCCAAGCCCAGTAATTTCTGTATGTGGTCCTCGTTCCTCCCAGGCATATACACAGCCAGAAACCAAAGCTAATCGCTCATCGGCATCCAACCTTCTCGTCACCATTCGCAGTTTTCCATGCTGGACTGCGTGAAATATTTTGTGGGCATCTGCTGTAGAGCGTATACGGATGCTAGTACAAGTTGGCTGCTGCATATGAAGCATTTCTCTTCCAATGAACGAAGGTTGAAATTAAGACATAGAAGAATTTAATTAGTCCAGATTTGATATAGGAAAAAGTGTAGGTGTTTGGAAACCTTGGCAGCCGATCTGTGACAGTGATGATGTTGATGATCTCACCTTGAACTTTATACTGTTAACACCTTAATTTTCTTCCTCTTTTTATAATAAAAATATTATTCTGACTCTCTCCACCTCAAACGGATCACCTCTCTTGTACTCTCTTTTTTTGCTTTTCTTTCCCTTGATTTTTGTGGTCTTCACAGTGGAATCGACCTTGCTCAGGTGAATTGTCGGTAGGCCGCTTAAAATACTTCCAGATGATCCCAACAGACATTCATCCTTTCCATTAGAAACCTTCGAGACAATTGGACAAGTTCACTGATAATCTGAACCTCTGATCTTGGTTTTGTCTTCTCTTGTTCACTCTCGATAGCAGGTTCTTCTGAATTTAGGCTGGTGGCTGGAAGACGTCCACGCTTTTCGACAGAGAAGGTAAGACATTGCTCGTGTTTCTGGCTTCGAGCTGCTTCAAGTCTTCGAAGATACATATTCAGAGGACCCTAGAGTCTCACGAAATTTGGGGTCCTCCAGAAGAGATTCAGAGTCTTGCTGTCTCGGCCCAATGGAACGCATTAGAGACTCTCCGAGTACCTATCAATCCACAGACCTTCAATTGAGGTCTTATTACTTTGGTTTGTCAGGAACTAACATGTATGGCTCTAAATCGCGTTTGGAAAGGAAATGTCGATTTTCAGTCAATCCCGGCCCTGATACAAAGCTCGCTGTAGGCTTACACCTACCCGAGTCCGACGGATACGAGTTCGTCGATGGCCTGGATGCACTTACAGATACAGTGGCAACTGAAAACAAAGCACTGAATCGAAGCTTTGAAGGGCCGGCCGACTGGCAAGGTGAATCGCCAGGATGTCGGTAAATACCTCTCTTTCCGTACACTCCTTGAACCTCTAAACTGCGAGACTGATTGCCATGTCGCTGATTAGAGCCTAGAGCTTATGCGTTTGCGGCCATTTGTGTCTTCCTCACCAGTCCGGAGTTAACAACGTACAGTATGTAACTCCATCTTCCCTCGAGACATTTTATGCACGGACTGCTAATCATTGATTAATCTTCTATATTTCCCGATAGTTACCTCACGCAGCGCTATAGCTAATTCTTCAATCTATGCGCCTCCGGACTGCAGCAGTGATACGGTATAGTAAGTATGAAGCGTTTTGTCTCCAATGAGAAATTTCGCATCTACCTTGACCGCATCCGGGTTCTCGATGATAGCATCTATGTGTAATCTGTGCCTCCTCAGCCTGGGCTTCCGGAAAGAGCGAGGAGGCCTAGAAATCCGATATGCCTAGCACGGACAGCATCTTCCATTGCCAGCTCACCGACTCGACAAGGTCGGTCATCATTGATAATACCGGATACCGATAATACCTCTCGGTAAGCCCGACGATTTGACCTCAGATGTCCATCTTTTCTTTAGCTTTAGCTGGTTTGTTTAGAATGACCCAGTATTTTGGGTTTCCGCACAGCACCAACTCCCGAAGAAGCCTTTATTGAACCTAATCACCATAAGTTGGTGGAAACACCCTCAAATCAATCCATCTTCAACAAGTAAGTACGTATGCATACAATCTGTGTGGGAGACGCTCATGAGAAAACGCTGTGGCGAGAGAAAATCTGTTGAAGATGTGAAATGGAGAGCACCGCGTTATCGATGTGATATAAAATCTCGGAACTCCGTTACGCCTACAGCAGTCTATACTTAAACTTTACCCCTACATGTTGTGAATGTAAGTCAAGTCATAAATGACAGAGAAGGCTCTGTAGATTATCTGTGGGGAAATTCAAAGCGAGCGCATGTGCATACTTATTATACACGAGCTTCAATTGGACTGAGCCTCGTATTGCCGGGAACCCCGTTTTAAACATAAGCTGCCGACTTACAGTGTTCCAGAATCAGGAGCTCGGAGAAATACTCTGTTCCAAAGCATATTGACGGGAAGAAAGTATGTAAATTGTACCGTACTACGATACGGTAGCATAAAGCAGTCAATGTTGGCGGCAACCGAAACAGTTCAAAGTACAGCAAAGCGAGTTGATAGCAATAATACAAGAGACAGATATAGCATTGCGAAAACGGGGCAATAGGTCCATGCAAGCACTGGAAAGTGTATATGTGTCCTTTCTAGTTGGTATTAACGGCAAACGGGTCGTAATTCATAGGGTTCATAGCAAAAAGCCCACCGGTAATAATCCCGCGATCCTTCAGGAAAGGCCCGAGAGCACGCATCCGAAAGAAGCGTCTGTGGGTGTAGATAAGAGGGTACCAGCCGGAGCGATGAATGAGGGGCGTATCCGTAGAGTCCCGTCAAAAATCATGCCACAGGCCAAACGTAACAGCTTTTTTTTTACACTGGTAATCCCGTAAATGACATCAGTGCCTCCTCGTCGAGAGGGTGTCTCCTAGGTGGTGGAATGTTCTCCAGATATGCCAGAGGGGCAAGAACATCTCCCAGTTTTCCCGATGGAGATGGAGGTTTAGGATCGGACTGGTGATTGCTGCTGTTGCGTTTGCTGAGGTATCGGGTCGCGACGAGAGGCAGCGTTATGTCGATTTGGATCTATGGCCGCTGGGTTGTAATAAGTAGGGGTTGTGGGAAGGTCGTAACGAGGAGGGTAAGGCCACTGGTTGCGGCCATTGTTAGGTGACATCGAAATCGGGCCATAACTCGGGATAGTCGATGGTCTGCCGTTTTTCGCTGAACGTGCGCTTTTGTACTTTCCAGGGGGGACACGGATGTTTGAGAGACCAGGGACATCATCTATGGTGTGCAGATACTCGAGAGATTCTTGAGTAAAATAGGCGACTGTAAAAAAAAAAAACGTGTCAGTGGCGCACTCATAACGATACAGCATAGACATTCTTACTGAGATGCCATTTACGACGTCCTCTTGGAGTTTCAACGAAAACAGAATAAGTTTGCTTTATCAAGTTCTCTCGATAGAAACCGCGACTATAATGGTGGGGCGTCACGCTGTCAAAGCGTACATTCATTTTTCATATCAATGACAGGAATACACCTGTCACTTACGGGCCATCCGATTCTGAAGCAAGCTCTAAATCCCCCGCTTCAGAGTCTTTTTCGTGGTAGAAGAGGAATTCCTAGCAGGAAAAAATCAGAAAAATCCGAAGAAAAGAAAACAAGACATACATCTTTCACACGACTAGGTCCCCATCTAATAGAATCTGTCCATCGTTCGATACCAAGCTGCAGAGAAGTCAGAATGAACGCATTGAATCAGTGGCACAGTGAGCTGGCTCACTCCGGTGGTTTCAGCGTTCGAGCCTCTTTCTTCCCAAACAAAGACACAACCAGACGATATGGCTCGACGTTCTTCAGTGTCGAGTCTTCGAGCAACAATGGGAAGCAGATTCAAGGAAACAGCATGGAAGATGACGTGTGCATCTGCGGGAGACCGAACCCGGAGCATAGTGCAAGTTGGTCGTTGCATGATGGAGGAAGGGGAAGAGATGCGTAAAACTTGTTGAAGGTCACCTATATACTAGAGGCGAAATGATGATAGGCAGAAAGTAAATTGCGATGATCAGTGTAGAACAATTAACCAGAATTAACCTATAGGCTGTCAGGAGGGAATAACAAAGCCGTGATGGGGGAAAGGACTCACGGCATATATCCAGATCGCTGACTTAAACTTCAAGTTAAAGTTTAGAACCCCCGGCGGTGCCTAATCAAGTTGGGATTCCAAAAAAAATGGCTGATTTACCAAAAAAGGAAGGTGTATCCGAACATACGATTCCAAGCGATCTCAATTCTTAAGTACAAGCTTGGTTCAGAAGGACTACCAAACCGTCTAGCCTCGAATGAGTATGTAATCCGCTGCAAACGGACAAGCTTGTTATGTGGCGGGTCGATAAAGCTACACGCTTTACAAGTGCGTTTTATGCTTAGAGTTGCGAAGAAGGCTCAAGCTGAGCCTGCACATAATTATCTACGATTCAGATAACCTTCGCAATGGGTATGCCATAGCCGCGGGTACCCCGAACCAAGTGGAGCTAATAAGGTTTGTGTATAAAAACGAGTTAGTCGACTTTTTCTAGGTTACATACTTACATACTTCTTTTAGTTTTTTCATATGTCAGTGGAAGCAAACGCAGGGTGGTAAGACGTCGGCGGATTGCAATCAGTGATTATTATGACAAGTTACATAGGGAGGTCTCCTACACATTCAAAACGTAATGCTTCAACGCTGGCTGCTATGCACCGTACATTCGTATTCCGTAGAGTCAAACCCATTGCGAATGTCATATATCAGACGGACAATCGGAGAACTTGATTCTCGACGTTAGCAAGCAAGAGATCATCGAGATTCGATTCTGAAGCGCTGACCTCACCTACATGATCATTCAGAAGTCGTTACGCAGAGCACGCACCAGCACTGAGGCTCAGGCTGGCAGGGACGGGGATCTCGATAGATGGTGCTGCCAGACGAAGAAGTCCTAATCCTCGCGATTCAGCCACGATTAAATCAGAATACTACTTGTTCATATTTAACGAGATATGTAGGTGCACTGTGTGGTGCACTGTGTGGTGCACTATGTGGCCAGCGTCTAGTGCCTGCCAATCTGCAAGATTGGTTTTTTTTTTCAATCGCCTCGGAGCATGCCAAAGGGTCCTTGGTCGAATCAGATAGACCTACGAGCTTTTTTTTGGGCGATTCGTGTACAGCCTAGTAGTGGGTCCATCCGCCGGTGGAATTATGATTTTCAAGTGTGGATCCCAGCTCTCAGATCTCGGAAAGGATGTAAAGTCTAATACGCGTAGGATGTTCATCGGCGGTGTTGGAAGGATGGAAGTCGGCCTCGACTCGGCCTCGCGGTTGATCACATCACGGTGGTGACAAAGTCATGTGCAGGTGACAAATGATTTTTTTTTTGCTCTGAGCCTCGAATCTCGATGTGTCCAAGCCGGAGGTAGGCTTGTATTCTTACCACTTCAACACTTATAATCGCTAGTGAGTCTACCTCGCAGAGTAGCAATCAATTGTCGTATTCAGCTTTATACTTGTACTAGACGAGTACCCCCTTATTTATTCAGCAGACCGCAACATAATACACGCTCTGTCCCCGAGTCTACACCGAGGTACGCTCATCTCCTGTCGTGAGAATAGTTGTAAATCACTAAGTGAAGTCGCTAGCATTGATCCTACTACATGGCAAGTCGGATGCTCGGAGGAACTACGGTAAAGTGCTTAGTATAAGGACCTGCGGCAAGCCATCGCACCGAATAGCATTAATAAGATTCACGCTGTTCACGGCACGAAAGTGGAATAAGAGGATGAAACGAAAATGGCTTGTCGATACGGAACGAGAAATCGACTGGAACCTGCATTTCTCCCGAGTCCGCGGTGTGTACTACTCATTTCTGGAACAGAATCTGGCTTTACGATTTGACTCGTTAAAAGTTTTACACTACAAAATCCTGTGCGTAAGATTTGAAGGCCTCCAAAATCCAGTTGGACGTGTCTCGGAGATGATCAGCGCACCTAAAAACATATTAGCTCTGTTTGAGACCAAAATTGGATTGTAATCGCAATTGATTTTTTTTTTTCGGTTGTAGCACGTTACGCCAATCGTTCGTCAACATCGTGTGTCGTGTATGTGACAGGTATCCTAGACAGGAGAGACGAATCGACACGGAGATAGCATTTAATTCGATATTCTTCGTTGCAATATGCATCATGCCGTGGACTCCTGGCGAAAGCAGGCGGAAGCTACTGGAAAATGAAAGGAAGAAGACTCTAGTTAATCCCTCGCACTCCGGACGGCGTGCAATTAACCTGCCTATCATCTAGGATCATCAAAAGTGCAAATTTACGCATAGATCGACTTCATGCTTTGGAAGACTCCGAAGTTGAGTAAACCTTAAGGCTCTTTCTAGCTTCCGAGGCAGACGGGGTGGCATATTTGCACAAACTAATGTCAGTGTCAACGTTTATTGTCAAAACCTCCTTGTTCCACAGCAACGGTACACCACGACGCAGTCATGGTCAAGGCTTTCGTTACAATGTTTGTTGTAACTACCAGCTTCATCCTTTCTGTCATTGTCAATCAACTCAAGAAAGTTAGCATGCTTGGCATTCGCTTTCGACTAGGAAAACAGTCGAACAGACTTGCCATAAATTGGATTTCTAAAGTGGGCTCATTTATCTCATTCCTGCGAGCTGCCGCGTTGCTGTTATTAGGTCGGTCAGTTATTATGCTGGATGAATGTATGGTTCATTGCTGAAAAGGTCTCGGCGGCATTTGGCCCACTATGACCGACTCTATTCATACGACAGAAAAACAACGCACACGGATTACTTCCCATTGACTTGGAGTAAAGACCATGACAGCACTACCAATCACAAGCCTTTACTACCAGTGCAGCAATTCTTTCGAGACCCTCTCGATCCTCATCGTCGAATCCACCCATCGCGAGACAGTCCAAGTCAAGAACTCCGACCACTTGATCCCCAGATATAAGAGGACACACAATTTCGCTTTTAGTCTCTCCGTCGCATGCTATATGTCCAGGATAGCTTTCAACATCGGCGACCAGTTTGGTTTCTGCATGCATGAACGCATCGGCACATACACCGCGAGATCTGCCGGGGGTGACATTGATGAACTGACAAGCTGGCTTTCCACAGAATGGTCCGAGCAGGAGACGTTCGTCCTTGATATGCAGCTCAGTACCGGACCTCGGAAACCTGTGTGAGTCGATGTAAAAACCTGACTGAAATCAGGATCGCATAAATCGATAGAATTTATCACGGCCATACCACACCAATTCACGGCCTTCTCAGGTTCTGATCCAAAGTGTGCTGGAAACGCAAGCAAGGCGTTGTATATCAGAGATGAAGTGTTGGCTAGGTTGGATACCTGTAAGTAAAATAGTTCGGCTGGAAAATTCTGCGAATGAAGTAAAGAAGCGTACCCAATTTCTTTGGCCATCAAGTAATGGTTCGAGCTGTGTGTAAACATGAGACCAGAACTGAGATTTTGTCTTCACTCTGGCGCCTTGTGATATTTATCCAAGCAAAATTATCACAGAACCCCACTCACTCTTCTGGAACCAAGGAGGAATCTGCGTGCGGCATTTTCGTACTCGCAAGAGCAGGATGAGAGTGTGATAACGCAATCGCGAGCGCCTACTAGTAACGCTCAAAAAATACTTGGGGATTAGATTAGACGCCCCTTTCATTATCACTTCCATCGTCCCATCTTCGCTTGTTTCTTTTATTCCCAATACGCATGGCTCCCTATCTTCAAAGCGTCAAGGTAAATCGATCCATACTCGCCCTTTGTCGCCATCTGTTGACCATCAAATATTCTAGTCCTTTGCTGATGTCCCAGTCACCGACGCTGGCGTCGATACCCTTGCTTTTCTTGAAGCTTCCCAGGGTGTTCTTGGTTTATTCGGTATGGAAATATCTGCATCATGATTCAACGTTACTGAATCAAGCTCTTTATCTACTTAGATCTACTTGGTTCAACCGCTTTTGCTACCGTTCAGTCTGACCTGAAGGGTAATATTGCCGTGGGTTGGGTTCTCAGATACAAATCAGTTACTCATGATCATCTTAGAAAGTTCGTGCTCGATATGATGCGGCTCCTACCCAATCGGCCACGCTAGAAGAGTTGGTGAAGAACGAGCAGGGTGAGAAGAAGCGAACCGCCACCGAGGGGTTGATGTGGCTACTTCGAGGATTGGCTTTTACTTGCACGGCGCTTTTGAATGCTCAAGCCAACCGAGAGGAGGAGTTGTCTGTTGCTTTCACAAAGGGTTACGACCAGACTCTCAAAAAGTTCCACAACTTCATCGTGAAGGGTATATTCTCCGTGCGTTGCGTGGCTCGAATTCTTGACGTATCAACTGATATCATGTTCTACGTAGGTTGCTATGAAGGCGTGTCCTTACCGCGCAGACTTCTACGCAAAGCTCGCTGCTGATCCAGCTGGCGGTCCATCTGTCCCTGAAGATACACTCAACGAAGAGCTCGACAAATGGCTGGCCTCTTTGAACCTAATTGTCAAGAGGATGGAAGCGTTTTACGAGAAACATGGTTACAACAAAGGCTTTTAATTTCTCACATCTCCTCAGATCATGTTGGTCATCTAAAGATCTCGAAGTAACGAACCTACAGTGACGCACTATTATGCACCCAATCGAGTGCACTTAGCATTGTCTCAGCGTACTGCTCTCAGATCATGATTTTGACTATATGATATACATGATGCTTAATAGTGTCATTTTCACGCGAGAGTCACGCTTTTTCAATGACATGTTCAATGCTTAAGCCCATCGCGATTTGTGTGCATCATAGTTGCGTCACTGTATAATGCACTGCACCGTTTTTCACAATCTTCATATCGTCTGATTACACTGCTAAACCTAATCGACGCTTAAATCTGCTTAGATTTGGTTTTGGGGTGCTGTACTCTTTATCCTTCGGTCTCCTATTCCTAGTAATACAGATACCTAGGAATACAGATACTGGACAGTCGGCGCTGTTCTTGTCACACACATTCACGGCTTTCTATCTGAAGACCGAGGAATGAATTGCGGCTACTGAGCCGAGACTATCATCGAAACACAGGCACAAGTCCTAGACTAGCATCCTCAGTGTTTGAACGACCCCCCTTAGGCGGCGATTCACAGATTGCTGCATTCGGTTTGGCATGCATGTCCTAACAAATCGTACAATTCTGTCCTTAGTCATTTTACAGTGGGCTGCCGACGTGCAAACTTAGCGTGCCGAGCAGGCTTGTGGCATGGGTCTAGGACGGGGACCATGAATTGGACTAATTCTGCTATCAATCAGGATTCAGGAAGAATCGCAAGGAATCTGGGGAATCTTAGATTTCACTCAGGAAACAGTGATAGAATTGTTAATCAATTGTGTTGATAAGTCGAACGCCCGAAAGGAGGCTGGTTATGTTCGACTTAGTACTGATACACCTCCTGTGTTTAAAGTTCGCGGCAAGATGCGAGGGACTTTGGATTTCTGTTCTCCGTTTCAAAACTACAGGCAAACACATCTTGATAAGATGGCCCCAACTTGATGCGTAGAATATCAGAAAACATTGGGTTCAAAGTCGTTCCCTAGGGTCAAGGGAAAATAAGTTCCATGGTACTCGCTAATTGTATGATCATCACGTTCTTCTTACCCTGACGATGATCAGCTACATGCTTACTTGGTTCTAAGGAGCCATTTAAAATGTCTGTAGAATGTAGCCAGGGATAGTCGAATGCAGCTTCGACGTCATGTACGTCTAGGAACCAACAAATAGAAAGTCTCATTGACCTGTAACACGAAGATGTGCTCAAACGTATTCGTTCACAGTAACAACTTCATAGAGCGCTGCTTCCATGCTTGGTACTTGACAGAAGGAAAACCCGTCCAAAAAATCGCTCGTACATATAAAACCTCTCGTGGGTTTGCGGGTGGGGCAGGGGAGGAGCTACTAGCTCCCTAGCTCCCAACAATCAACAGATAGAGATAGGATGTCGAACCGCTGACACAACCATTCCCAACTTTATCAACAACAATATTCAAGCGGAGCAACAAACTCACCGCAATTGCATCGGATGCAAAAGACTAGATAAGCGTCGACTAGGACAAATATCATTCAGTGGTGACATGAGCAATGCATCGGTGCCGCCCCAATTGAACTACGTGTAGTCATGATTTGAAAGTAGACCGTAAACAAAGATAGGATGGAAGTCGCCGTCGCGGGAGCGCACATATGCGAGCACGAATATGGCTAGAGTCTGAGAGCAGAAGCACTTGAGTGGTTTGGCATCGGCAGGTGCAGAGTGGGATCCGAGGATGCCTGAGGAGATGATCCCATCCAATGCGCCACCCACAACAAAGCGGCCATCTCTGAGGATGATTACAATGCATCCAATGAGGATGTGGCAAAACAAATCTGCAACCCATTGTTCTTGAGAAGCTGATGGTACAGGTCGCCGTCGCAGCCGTGAAGTCGCCTCTCTGTAAGTGTAAAAAATTATAAGTTCGTCCGCCGACAGGGATCAAGATACTCACTCTAGGAGACCCAAGAAATTGAATACAACACGGTAATGACCGCACGACAAGGGCCCTACGCCGCAATTCAGTTTTCGTTGGCGGTTTGGTCCAAGGACTCGAGTGAGTCAAAATTTACGCTGCTCAACCTCGGCCTAATTTTACCCTTTTGCCAGTCTGACTTTTGACCCTGCGATCGGAACTGCGAAACCTCAGTTCGAGCGGGTATTTGCATAACAGGAGAGGGCTCTAGTTGTATATTTCGTATTCGGGTGGATGATACACTGGATAAAGGCGGTGGTCCCATATACTCTTCCGAAAAGCTTCGCCCATGCCCTCCAAGATGAGTTATCGAACCAAGATTTATGCCGTGAGGTTCGGATTGTTTACGATAAGGGAGGTCCGTAGACGAACGATGATCACTTTGTGTACCTCCGTTGAAGTACCCTTGCGGGTTATCCATCGAGTGAGTGCGGGTCTCCCGTCGAGCTTGAACATCATCCAGCTCATGCCCCTCGATGGTCGTTAAGATACGGCTCACGTTCACGATCACTATAGCTGGAGCTGGTGCTATCAAAAGATAATCTCGCAATGATAGTATCTCTTGTAGAGGCAGCTATGGGCAGTGCTGTCAAGATCGTAGTTCAACGACGGGGCAGGGGATGTTGCGTATCGAGAATGAAGGGATTTAGATGGTTGGCCTAGTGCCGGAGGTGAGGGGGTAGATGGAGCCAATGCCGAGGGCTTGGACGGCGGAGGAAAGAACGACAATTCAGAAGCAGGAACTCGTCGTATTGTGGGCGGTGAGAATGTCGTCACTTTATTTTCGAAGGAGCTAGAACTCCTGTCAGGCCCTTGCGAGGAAGAGCGAGATGGAATTGGTTCATTCGAGGAGGGAATAGGAGCGGCATGCAATTGGGACGGAGAGGATTTCTCTAGAGGGATGTAGAGGAACTTTCCGAAGATGTATAGAGTCTGATGCCCATAGATGATTCACCCGTCGTAGTTCAGTAAGATTAATTCCGTATTTTAGCGCAACTCCAGCCAACGAGTCTTTGGAAGTAACCTAAATGAAATAACTTTATAAGCATCAAACGAACTGGGAAAAGTAAAATAAACCCAAGTTAACTCACTTCATGAACAATGACTACTTTTTCGTCAGTTTTTACCTCATTTTTTCCTGTGTCTTCTTCACTATCCTCCGCTGACGATACGTCCACTAGACGCCCGTTATCCAGAACGCGCGTCAAATGTGGCCTGGTGATTCCAGCATCTCGAAAGACCGTAGATAGTCCTGCACTACGCAAAGGGTGATGATATTGACTGTTCCTGCTACCAGTGTCTGTTTCTGTTCTCACTCTGGCGTGGTTGGACCCTTCTAAATCCAAGAACGGCCTCGAAGCGTAACTTGGGCTAGGGGATCTGAAAGCGGCAAAAGAAGGATCATCATTTAGAGAGACAGAAGAGAGAGATCTCCGGCGACCAGCTATGGGAGATGCGAAAGGATTATAATGAAGCTCTTCTACATCGTTTTGCATGATGTAGAAGAAGAAAGAACGACGAAACAGAGATGGGCGCCAAAATCGCTCAATGAATGATTAGCGCCGCCCTCGATAAGTAGACTTTCTCCCACCCTCCTCGCCACCCTCGACTGGGAGGTGTTCATCCTGTATTATACAACATGCACCGACCCAATGTACCTGTTATAGCTGATTTAAACTAACTTCTCACCAACCACCCGGTACGCTCTCCTTTACCCGCGATACCTCGGGCACCTACCTCTTTTCCTCTCTATACATCGCGGTCTTACCCGCCTCTCCCTCTCACTTTTCCTCTTTCCAACCAAGTTGCACCACTACAAAGCCAAGAATAGAATACTACTGCGCTCTTCCTGCCTAATAGCAACTCACTGGAGTCCACCAAAAACAGTCCGGCCGAATCCGGGTCTGGTCCGTACCTTAGGGCTTGGGGGACGTAGTCCCTCTGCGACACTTCTGGAGCTCGGGTCCCTTGAAATCCTTTTAGCTCGCTGTAGTTACACAAGAATGTAAAGTACGCAGAGCTCACTGCAGCACGACATAGGCTTCTGAAGGGGCCTGATGTGCGGAATATGATTTCTATCTATCTATCTATTGCTTTGAACTTGCATGACACCATCCACGGCGATTCTAAATTCTGGCTCAAAATGCTCTCTGATCCTGATTGCAAGGCCCTGTATATGAAGGCTTTGCTCCAGTAGGAGTAGGGGAGCAGCAACTATCATCAAGCCAGCAGGACCAAATTATTCAACCTCTACTATGTAGTATACTGACCAGTAACGCATGGTTACTTCCATGTAGGTTTTCCACTCGATTCTCTAGTCTGTCGATCTCATCGTGCTTATTTGGTTAGTATATTCTATGGAGTGTTACATGATCAGATTTACGATGCCAGGTGCAATGCGCGCGTCAGATCCTGCCAAAACCATTCAAAACTTCATTTCTCGATTCCATGTATGTATCCTCATCCCGCGAGACTGACGGACTGAATGTTCCTAGCTCAAACCGCATTTTGCGCGTTGCTACGTTGACCAAATATCGATCCGCCATCTCCGAAGAGATTGTGGTGTGCCAGACTTTCAAGCCGTCTTTCAACTAGCAATCGTTGACAGAGTCCAATAAGCTTTGATACAGGTTGAGATAGCACCCGTTATTTACTTATAACATTCTAACGGCGTTCAGTAAATGATTTGACAGTCCGAGCATGCGCTATGCGGTTCCCCGATTGTTTCTAGACGATTATGCCTCATACTTTCCAGGTGTGATAGTATGCATGTGCTCAGCTTGCGGTGAGTAAGAAGAAGCGATGACCCCGGATTATACGCTCACTTCCCGACCAAATTTGGGCTGTTTCGTCCGAGCCGAAATCCGATTTGGGGTGGCATTTCGTCCAAAATGCATACGAGTTCTAACTCTTACCGTCAATTTTTGCTGAGGCCTAAGATGTTTCCGATACGTTTTCGGGGTTGAAGATCACAGAAACTTCATCGATATAGACTCACCTCGGTTTATTCAGGCCAGCTTACAAACTACCATACTGTCTCCGAATTCCGACAATTACTCCGAACTCCGAGAATTGACTACGTTTCGTTCGAAACTTGAAATCTCTCTGGGTTCTAAATGGGTACTATGTTTCTAACACGTTTCCGTGAAGTACGTGAAATTTCATCAATATACACTTTCCTCAATCCATTCAGGAACTGACATGAAGGCTACCTCCGCGAGCTCCGAGAATTGACTGCGTCGAAAACTTGAAAACTCCCTGGGTGGCGGATCATTCTGAAATGCGTCTTCCCTGTTCTTGAACCCCACCCCCTCTCCATTATTTCCCAGCTAGGGTACGGGATTTCAGCGTATAATCCGGGGTTGTTTTAGGACGGTCCCGACTCGCCTCCTTATGGACAATATCCTGATTGATATCGTATGGTCCATGTCATGAACTCTCGGCGCCAACTCATTCCAAAAACATCCTCTGGCAGCTGCCAAACATTCGTTGGTCCACAGCTTCCACCTGGTCTAACGAGTGGTATGTCTGCGTTTCAGCACCGGCCTGGGTATATCTCCTCACTCAGTCTATTGTCTATCCAGTGAATGATCTTTCTGTATGTAAGTATTTCTTTTTTTGGCTAGTTTAGGATGATCTACAGCATTTTGACGATATGCAGATGATGAAAAGACAAAAACTTGGTCCCAAACTTAAAAATCGCTCTCCGGATCCTGTCAAAGCCCTCCAACACCCCGTTTCCAGTCCTTTCATCATCAGGCTCAAAGCTCTCTCCAACCAAATTATGTACGCTGCAACGTCGGCCGTACATGCTGGTATAAGCTAGCTGCTATATCTTGCAAGAAGCGTCTAAATGCAGAAGTTGGTTTCACGATTCCCATTGACCCCATTGACTGCCCATAGTACCGACTCATTCAATTTACAGAAATGAATCTCAGCTCCTGTCCAACTTCCGTCTCCAAGTAGGAGTGGTGCTGTACGTCAGTGGGTTCTTCACTTTCAGTGATCTCATCTTACTTTTTTCATGTAGAAAAAAAAGGTCGGTCTACCAACGATCTACCGCGACGTGTGTCCAGCGGTTGTGATATTGTTGTAGGTATGAAGCCAAAAGTCTGGTTTCAAACTGGTTCAACTTGAAGATCCCTTCAATACCACGGTGTCCGGTCTCTTCGTCCTCATGCCAAGGTCTGTACGTTACAGCGTCAATTGAATACAGGCAGACTGATACGAATCGATAGAGATAGTTCTTCATCCCTTGAAGCCTGAAATCAAGCGTTAACTACATAATAGTATTACTACAGAATAGTATTCTATTCACGGTCTCTATTGACCGGTATGTAGAAACTAGCGTGATCAAGCTTTTGTCTTCTTTTTGTCTTTATATACCGGACCCATCGAGGCACGGTAAATCATCGCGACCTAGCCAAAGGAAATACGATGAGATCACTGTCACTGGCGTTAATGGCTTTGACTTGTCTCCTGTAGGCAGACTCTCGCAAGCAAGCTTGCTATATTTAGAGGCTTTGACAGGATCCTGAAAGCGACTAGGATTTTACTAAAGCGTAGTTGACCGGTTCGTGACCTTGAAGCATTCGTATTCGGAACCGTGATCAAGCATTTTGTCTCTTTTGTCTTCATACACATACCCATCGAAACACGGTAAATTATCCTGGCCTAACTTCCTGAGCTAACCAAAGAAAATACGATGAGATCATTGGCACTGGCGTTGAGAAAATTCAAATTGTACTACTTATATTGAAGTATAAGAGGAAGCTAGACGTGATTTGCGTAGGTTCCAAACCGGTGACATACGTTTTAGTAAAATCCTAGTCGCCTTCAGGATCCTGGCAAAGTCATTCATTGCCTTGGGTTCTGGTCCATCATGCCGAGAACTCCCTCAGGCAAAGTTCTGCCAGTGTAAGGTGTAACACCGGCTAACTATTGTCGATCTATCAACTAGTTGAAATCACGCGCTAGCAAGTGAGTTAACTAACCTTTCACAGTGGTTCTTGACAGTGAGTGAAGTTTGTTGAAATGATTATGCATGCGTCTGCCTCTCTAGATGATCATTCCTAAGACTTCTCAAGGTCCGAAATACTGGAATGACAACCCAACTCATCGAGATTATTCAGGCTATATAATTAAAGCCAGCACCCAGCTCGATACCGCTCGTTCTAGTTGTTGTACACATCGCGCCACGCGGGGAGAAATGTGATTCATATGAATTTAAGCACTTACAGCGGGATTCAGATTGATACCCTTGGCAGTATACGCAGCTACTAGGTTGATTCCTCACCCGAACAAAAAAAAACCGCTGGTGAGATGTTATGTCAAACTTGAGGATTGATAGGACCTTACAGTCAGGCTATTGCAACTGAGCTATTCGGCCAACGTATATTTTTCTCAAGTGGTTCACCGCCTGGCAGACTCATGATCATCAACTTCATCCCATCCACTGTTCTCTGGTTATTTTAGGTACGGCAGGCGTTAAGCCTAGCGGCGATCCTGGTTAGCCCTGGGTCCGGCAGCTCAAGTAGCATGCTGTAACCGCGTAAAGAATTAGGAATTTCTAGCAGCTCGTTAGTTCTTTTGTTACGAACAAACAACGACTGAATAGTATAGCTCCACCTCGAAGCTTTAAGTGGAGCGTTTCTATAGAGTCGTTGTTTATTACTACAAATTCCTAATCAGCTGTTAGAGTGGGACTTGAAATTTACACCATAAAATCTTGAAGTCAGCCTTGTTGGGATTTCAAAAAAATGAAGCAATTCCTCAACTTATATATGGCCAACGTGGGGATCGAACCCAAGACCTTCGCGTAACAGCACCTTGACAAGTTATATTAGCACGACGCTCTAACCAGCTGAGCTAGTCGGCCACACTTGCAGGAGTGTGTATTTTCGTCAAATAGTGTCGGTTGGTGGTCTTGCCTTGCATTCTTAGCTTTTCCACTGAGCTGAATAACTGCGTTCAATTGCGCATATCGAGCTATGTAAACGAACCTACACGTATTTTGTGGCCACGGCGCTTGAAAGATTTCCGATGACGTATATGAATTTACTTTACAGCTTTCCTCTTTCCTTCCACGACCATGGCTGACCAGGCCGAACACGCGTTTATCAAAACCTTCGTCAACACTATATCCACACAGGCAGTGACCTACGACGACGAGTACCAACAGCCACCCGAAAACTCGTTGAAAAGAGTCCCTATTTTACCCATCGATGTGCCTTTACCGCCTGTGATAAAGGAACCTGCGGCGAGTTCGTCTTCTGGTACGCGTGTCTTCCAAGATTCAGTATTTCCAACTAATTTGTAATCACAAAGCTACACTAACTCTAACAATCAAATCCACCAAACCACCAATAACCTATACTCTCTCGGGAATTCACCCTACCGACACAATCGCTGCTATCAAGCAACATCTTATTGCCACAAACCCTAATGCACCAGCACCAGATGTCCAGCGCTTACTTCTGAAAGGCAAAGCCTTGGCGGATAATAAGCTGTTGAAAGAGTATACGGTCAAAGATGGGGATACGATCAATTTGATGGTGAAGCCTGGCGTGGAATGGAATCCTTCTGCACCGTCTGCGCCATCTATCCAAACTCCACAGCCCTCCTCGTTACCCATCAGCTCGTCTACTGGCTCACTATCCGGTTCCGTTTCTGGCGGCGGGAAGAAACACAGTCACCAACGAATCCCATCGGTCGTATTATCCCCATCTCCGTCCACGATGAGCTCAATGCCGATACAAAGACAAAGACGTCTTGTTGACACTCGATACGGATAACCTGGGGAGTGGCGGTGTCCCGAAAGAGACTTTGGGCTCGTATCATTTGACGATATCGAGCCCGCGTTTTGGGAGAGGATGATTGGGTTTTTGAGGTGAGTTGTATTGCAGTTTAGGTCTTGATGATCAGATAATAACGGTATTCGTTGTTGTAGGAGCGAGTTTACGCGCGAAGCAGACGCGCTTACTGCGTTTGAGGATTTCCTTGCTGCGAGTAAAGGGTCTTTGACGGCGAGTGATATTGCCAAGATTAGGGATCAGGTTGGAGTTGTTGGGATGGCCGGAACGTAGAGTGGGTTTAATGTGTAGGTGGGGGCCTCATTGTTGAGGGCCAACTTCGGGATGTCGGAATGAACTCCATTGTATCGAAGCCTAGTTATCGCGGGTCTTTGGTAGAGGTTATTGTACATTGTCTAGGCCAAAATCTGCTATTGCGAAGGCCACAATTGTTTAACGCTCTTTCTGATAGACTAATAAAGCTAGCCTTGGTCTGAAAGTGATGCAGAAACTCAAGGTAGGTCCGTATACGTCGCGGAGTGAGAAGTATCTTGGTGTGACGATTTTACCCTTTCTTTCGCTGGAACGACTAATATCAAACAGTCGGCTCCGAGGATATCGATGGATTTTAGAAATTCGAAGTGAGGATTGCGTCTACGAGTTTAATCCGGTAACATTGTAGACTCGTGCAGTAGCTTCTGTGAGTTTTGATGATTAGTCGATCAAAGCTTCAGAGAAATCACACGTGCAAAGTATTGTTCGAGTCTAGTACATTGTATCTTCAGGATCAGCATACAAGCCAGACTAAAAAAGAAGCAAGCACTCGAGTGAACGAGTCTCTCTAATTGAGTATTCTGAATGATCGAATTCTGGTGAGTACAGTATGCAGAAACTCTGTCAAGGTCTAGTCAAGATCCTGTACAGTTCAAGCAAGTTCTTGATCGGTGGACGCAGATCTGGACAGTGCTTACCGTACACATTTATCGACAAGCCTTCAGCAAGCACTTGATAATGACCAAGCACGATAATGAGTTTGCTTCTGCCCGTTCTGCTAATTGTTAGTATTACCATGTACCATGTACCATCTCCCTGTAACAAAAAAGTAGATGCATCTCAGAATGATTCATCAAGTGGAAATGATTCGACCCAGGCTCGAACTGAGGACCTTCTGTGTAGCATGTAACAATCTGAGGTTGAATGTTAGACAGATGCGATAACCAACTACGCCATCGAACCATGCGTTCGGTAGTTTTGTGCGTAAGTAAGAGATATGCTCTTCATACCAGTTCACATCGAGGGAAGGAGAGAGACAGGGGACGAGGGGAAGAGCGCAAGTGGTAAGCGTATAAAGGAGGCATAAGAAAGAAGCTGAGAGGGACAGGTGTAGGGAGAAGCAGAAAAGGTATCAGATTCTAGCCCAAGATTCAACAAAATCGCATACCATTGACCATCTGAGATCCACCTTGTAGTCCGCGCGCGTTTACGATGCGAGTTTCGATGATCCCGAATGGTTTAGGCCATCCGAGTTCCTAGACTCCTGCCTAACGCTAAGGCACATAGCACCGGAGGATGTATGGGAGAGAGGCTAGAGCATTGAGCGAACCTGTACCCTTTTGGTTCTTCATCAGCGCCAAGACTACAAGTGTCCAAAAGAGTGGAAGAATGATGACAAGCCAATGGCTTGTACGGTGGATGAAATTTTCGCGACCGCTCACTTTCGTGATAATTTAGACACGATGCAAAGCAAAAGGAGGGGTTGAATCCGCGCCAGAGTTAATACATGATACATCCATCCAAACAGCTTGAGCTCCCATTCGAGAGCATTGATGTATAACCGGGTTCGTCAAACGGAAACACAAAAACTATCTTATCCTAGGGGATTCATTTTAGGCAACGTGTGCTTGATAGTCGTATTAACCCAGGAATCTTGTGCGGCGTACGAGACACCGTAAGTTCGAAGTAAATTGAATCAGGCGCGGAGGTTATAGAGTGCATCTCGGACTTGATGTTTTTACCGAGTCCGCAAGTCCGCTCCTCCCAAAATGGTCTCGTCATCGATTATGAGCTTGAACGGGTACTGTCGTCCCGCTGGGCTAGTATTAGTTGGAAGACTCATGGAATGCTGTTCAGAATCAGAACACGACCAACCAAATGAGCGTTGCTGATTTAGATTTTCGATCATGAGCTGGAGGAGAAGGAGCAATCGCTGGCGCTAGTAGGAAACATTAACCGCAACGCAGTTCTTCTATTACTTTGGTGTGCAAGAGCTTGTCTGCAAGAGCTGAATCTTCAATCAGCAATGGATTTATACCTCAATCTATAAATCTATGAACCATTTACGGCGAGATCAACGACTCAAGCGTTATCAATTTATACCTGGGCATCTACTAATCTAGCTCCAAAAACCAAGAGCATTCGTCCAAGACCTTTGCCCAATTACCCAATTTCATCGTAGGAACACTCAATCAAATTGCACTTGTAAGGAAATATTTACCTTGAGACTCGAGAAGTGTTCGAATCCGAGCTAGACACAGATAAGGCGCTAGACCATCCTTTATGGTGCCAGATATCCTCAACATAGGTCGGAAAGGAGTCGGGAGGTAAATCGGATCGAGACGCGAGAATGCGTTTCGCTTCTAGCCAAGTAGATCCACCTGTACGAAGCGACCGAGCATCGATGCCTAATAAAACAATGTACTGATCCACAAACTTTGCAAAGCTTGCAAACCGACTCGACGACACCAAGTCGATTGCAAAATGGTGGAACATGTAGTGGACGATTCGGGTTAGCGAGCCCGCCGTTTCGGATACTCTGGTACGAAGAAGATCTGCTTGTGTGGGGCGCTCAATCCAGTCCTCAAAGTCATCGAGGACGAAGAAAGCTTGCTTCTGTAGGGCTGATGAGGATGGAGGCCAGCAATTTCCGAAAATATCCAAGAGTGGGAACACGTCATCTACACACGCTCGATCGGTGGAGAGGTGGTTCCGAATGGACGCAATGATTTGGCCCCAGAGCTCTAGATATATGATTAGCCCGAGTTCAAACGACCAAAAATATAGATTACCTTCACCCAAATCAGGGCCTGCGATTGCAGCCACATTACTCAACAGTCTGGATGCACAGGCTGAAGTTCCAGTAGAAGCAATAGGGTTGTTGAGCTGACGGAGTGACAGCTCTACCGCAAACCTCCGTATAGCAAAATCCGACTCATCCCAAGGGTGGGATTCCAGAAAGTTGAGATTCAGAGAATCGCGGGACTCCCGAATCCTCATCGATCACATACGCAAGTTCCTGCGTTGAGCAGCTCTGCAGACAGTGGAAGATATGTCTTGTCATCGCAATGCTGTCGCCAAAATTTACCTACAACCCATCGCAGTCCACGCTGAAAAAATGGCGTACTAGCATCTTCAAGATCCAAGTAACACATTGTGTGTAAAATGTGGAGGTCAAAAGACACCCAATCTGAATAATGGGGCATAGAAAGTCTGTTTCTGGAGGCGAGGGAGCTAATGTTAAGGACGAGCCTGTGAAACAACCACGACTGAGGTGACTTGTACGGACAAGGAAATACTGTATCAGTTTCTTGTCTTTGCTTCATCAAAATATAACATGATGGTAAGACCGAGGTCGCCACGACAATAAACATACTCAGTCCAACAACTGCGGTGACCAGCCCAGCTACTACTGGATTTAAACTCCAGAGGAGGTCGAGCATGCCTGCAAAGAAAAGGACCAGTGCGAGTTGTAAAAGCAAAGGAAGGGCGCTGAGAATTTCTGGGACGCCCCATTTTTGTAAGCTCTCATAACGCATTTGACGGAGCTCGAGAGTTAGGTGACGACCTGCGGAGGCTTCTTTCTGGTATTCACGAAGCCATTGTTTGCAGAGAATACCGACGAGCACCGTGGCGAGGCTGATGGTTAGACTGAGGAACCAAAACACGTTGATACGGATGGACGCAGGTGCCGGCGTAAATGCTGATACTGCCGGTGCGGGAGATGTTGATCCATTGAGGCGTTCAGAGATATACACGAGCTGCGCAAAAATAGCACTGTCTGTATCTTGCTGAAGCCATTGGTAAGATTCGGTAGCAAAAGCGGTAACTGTCGCGGAGAAAAGGCCAGCCTAAGTGGGGATAGTCAGAGCTGAGCCACGTATCATAGTGGCGATCACTGGGACGCACAAAAACAAGAAGAGTGTCGATATCCTCTCTCCATCCTTTGCATTTTTCGTCATCATACGTTCTGACAGATTTGAGGCATTCCGTCCAAGGATCTCCTGTATTGGGAGGCGCGCAACGATAGGGTTGATCTTCTCTCCATAACAGTGGCTATGGCAATAAGATAAGTTGGATATCAGGGAACCTGCCGAGCCTTACTGATTCTCCCGTCAAGTCTGCCGCAGATGCATCTCCAGATTCTTGGTCATCTGAGGGTGCGGCTCCCTTGAAATCTGGTCAATAATCAAGCCTTTCGAGTAAAGAAGACATTTACCGAGCTCATATTTTCAATATTTTTTGTCGCTCCGAGTTCCAAGGTCGACATGACAGTGGTTGAACAGCCTTGTATCGTGGCGACCGAAGAAGCTCTGTGGGAGTATATGCCTATTCGGAATGCGCACTGGACGCGTTCACTGTCGCGAGAGACGGGGCTCTTGGTTCATGCTTGAGGCTAGTATTATATACGTGCAAATCCCGGGGTTCATCGTATTGTGTTCGGTAAAAACTAGTGGATGAAGTAAAAAGCAAAGCTGAGGCGCTTATTCAATTTAATTTAGCGCCAGACGCTAAAGTCTTCTTTCCGATGCTACTACCAGAAGAGCTTCTTCATGTTGTAGTCGGATGGATCGCGTCTGATACTCTCTTCATTGAACGCCAACTACCCGATCTCTACTGGAAATATGCAGCGGCCAAGCTACTTCCACTATCGGTGGTTAATCGGCAACTGCGAAGAATCTGCTTACCATTCCTTTTTGCTCATGTCGAGATAAAAGACGAAAAAGACGTGGAAAGACTCAACGATTGGTGTTTTTTTCATCAGACCTTTGCCATGTCTATCAGGTAAGTAGACAGAGAGACCATGTATTTCGTCAACCATGAGCTGGCTCATACACTGCGCAGGTCACTCAACGTCCGCCGATCTAAACAAAAGCCGAATAATATCGAGGACATTGATAGTGATATGTTCAGCCAGCTGCTCCATCATCTGAGCCTCTCTCAGATCAAAATTTATCCCAGTGTGGCCTTGCTCAGCGTCAAAAATTGCCACCCCGTCCCAACTGTCATCGTTGCATCCTTCGGTACTCAGTTTGACGAATCGGACATATCCAACATCGTTGTTGACTGGGCCAAGACTTATAATGTTGAAACCCTTGATGAATATCTCGCACACGGTTTACAAGTGAGGTCTGTACAAGTGGATTGCAAGTGGAAGTATTTGAAGATCCAGGAAAACTTTTTGGAGATCGGAAAATCCATGGCCTTCGCGAAATGACGCTCTCCTGGAATGTACAGGATACTCTGTCGCTGTTATGGCTTTCCGAATTCGCGCGCAGACACCCACTGTTGAAGAAAATCATTTTTGACATTGTTTTCGATTGTCCTGTCCCTTTCGTGGATTTATTCATTGAAAAGGCCCGTGGAGAGGGACTAAATAATACTATAGTAATTCGGAGCGTCGCGGTTACTCGAGCCGCCCACACTACGGCCCTAGGACCGTTTACCGAATGGTACGTCTGGGATGCATTTATGCATCTCAGAGTGGATGACAGACAAGCTTTGGTCTCTCCTGCATGCGTGCTTCCCTGGAATCTTCGCCTTGACTCTTGAACTTGATCCTGGATCCTCTGTCCTTATGTATGTTGCTCAGTGCTCTCTTGCCAGACTTTTCAGATTAACAAAAATTTAGGATGAATTTGTTCACTCACTAGGTCGCATCTCTTCACTTCAAGTAGTGACCTTTATGGGTCCGCTACTCAACCTTTTGCACATGGGAAACGACTCTAGTTCTGTTGAACTAGAAGCTGCTTTGATCCAGTACACATCTCGCATTGCGCGTCAGATTCCTAGCATTGAGGCATTCTACGTCGATAACCTTGAGGGAGAGTCATGGACTCTCAGTGGATGGCTCAATGTGCGAGTGGAATCATGCAGTGTCGACGGACGTCACACTGTAGGGCCCCTCTGGCACTATGATGCCTGGTGCAAAGGAGCTGAATATCCAAAATATTGCAGTAAGACCTTCCGTGTTTGAGATTTCATTATCGGTATTAATGGTATGTAATTGTGGTGTATGCGGTTACAGGTTCTGATATATTTGTTTTGTCATAGCAGAAGCAAGCTTGTAGGTTTTTTGTTCGCAAAATGCGTTTGGGAACTGATTATGGGTAGGCGATCTTGGGGCTTATCAATTTATGATAGACTCTCATTAGTTTCAGAACAACAGACATGCATACCAGACGTTTGCAATTTCATCCAAGTTGTGATTAGACACCTTAGACAGATGCGATAACCGACTACGCTATCTACCTGATGTGGATATATATTTGAGTAGGAAATCCGCTCTCAGCCATCCACAGTGACTCGCGGGAAGGCACAAGAGTTACTTGTAGAGGAAGAGAACACAGGTGGTGAGAGTTGAGTGTAACGCGGGCAACGGAGGGAAGTTTTGTTAGCTGGATCGACAAGCCAGAACGAGCGCTGCCTTCTACGATCCGATTCAGATTCAAATATGGACGTGGATTACCAATATTTTGTTTCCGTTCTCGATGGTACTTATTTACTGAATCTGCGTGCGCAATAAGTGTGTGGAGTTGGTCAGACTGTCAAACCTAGGGATAAGGAGAAGTAGGAAGGAGGACGGAGGTCTAATTTCCTTGCAAGACCTTGTCCCGCTATATACAAGAGTCAACCTTGAATTAGAATTAGATTCTAATATCGAACAACAACTATCAACGGTAATAATAAAGAAATATAATACAATGCTGTGGCGTAATATGTAGTACAATGAAGGGGGTACATAGGTAGATTTGCGCGTTAACGTTCGTAAGATGTGGATAAGGATGAATCTCCTTCCTTCCTTGCTTTGTCCAACATCGATGGTATCATCTCTTGGCCAAGAGATTAATGGGTAGGGTATATGGTCGACAAACTTCAGCCATGACGACCGAGGCCACGAGCAGACCTGCTAACATTCTTAGCTTCGGCTTGCTTGAGCCTAGCACGGTGGGCACTAAAGAAAAGGAAATATCGTTAGATACCGGCGTTATAGAGTATAATTGAAAGAACCATCACTCACTCATCCTCAGCCTCTTTCTCCAAAAACTTGACATGATCCCTGGCCTCCTTTACACTCGCCCTAGCTTGCTGCAAAGCTCTGTCGGCCGATTTTTCAAACTCCTCAGCCTCAGCGACCTTTTGACGAGCAGACATGATCGTCGGGTCGTTGTGAGGGAAGCCGTTGCGGTTACCGAAGAAGCCACGGCTACGGGTGCTGCCAGCAACAGAGTCCGAGTCGGAGCTACGGCTGGTGTGGAAGGATTTGTTTGAGCGGTCGGGTGAGGCTGAGCGGTTACCGCGACCGAAGAGCGTTCCCTTGCGGGTGGGAGTGGGCTCGGGGGGTGGAGGAGATGCTTCGCGTTTGAACAGAGGCATGGTGGTAAAACAAAAGAAGATTTGGGGCGATTGGATTTTGTTGTGGGTTGGCTTGTACTCGGTTCTCAGAGTCCTTGCAGCTTTTGAACTCTTTTCGAAAGCCTCAACGTCATTGTGCGGGATGGATTCGTAACGTCATAGCGCCAATAGCGCCACGCTGCAAACACCACAGAATTAGAATAACTTACACGATGGAGCTGGAACTGGCAATAGCTGTAAGGCACTATTCAAGCGCGTTATGAAGTCATGGATAGGAGCAGAAGCGTAAGTGGCGCCGGCGCCTATTCTTAAGTAAGTAGTATTGCACGGTAGGGACGCGGGCATGAAGGGAACGCAAGTTATGAGTTATGAGCGTACATTAAGAAGCGTAGAATGAGTAGGAGGGAAGTCTAGGGAGAGAGGTGACAAATAGCGACAATCAACTTTACCACCGGTTCAGCCCATTCTCGTCCTCACTGACACCAAACTTAAGCCCTGTCAAAGTGATATGGATTCAGGGAAACGTTCTGAAGATCTAATGCTAGTCAGGACTATCAGTAAATCGGGGGTTTGTCAACATTCAATGGACAATGACTATATGGAAACCAACAAGGACCTTGACAATGGTGTACATTTTTTAAAATTTCATGTAAATTCAATTATTCATTTGACATCTGTGTTGTTAGATCCAAGTTGAAGCTTCTCCCTCTCCCAAGGGCACAAAGAAGTTCAAAACTCTGTTTCACCCTCCAAGGTCAAGGCTGGTTTATTCAATGCCACATCTCCCAGCTGTGCCAATGCATCTATTCCATCAGCAGTTTCACAAAAGTATGAGTGCTATCATCTATGGGGTGTATGGGTGGTATAAAACTTAAACATCCATACTCACCCATAGCAAACTTCCATACTCTTGAGAAATTTCCCATACATGTGTATGGAGGCCTGGAATTGTATGCAATGCTATCATAGAATGTTCTAGCATACTTAAGGGTACAATCTACTAATATATATTCTTGTACAATCTTTCAAATTCAATTATATCTTGGAGAAGTTTCCAGCACTCATACAATGCACTTCTTGTCCTTTCATGCATCGAACTGAGATCTGGTGCATCACAGGTCATGTCCGACTAAGTCTATCCATAGTAAATACTTCATGATTGTAAATTATTGAGTAGGGAGGTACTGTATAGTTTCGACCATAAGTCCGGTGGGTGTTATGTGTTATGGCTGAACTTCAATTTTTTTCAAGTTCGGTCCCTAAATCAAGTGTTACGCATTCAAAAATTTGACATCTTTACAGTCATTCTGAGAAATTTTTTGGAACTTGCATTACTTTTTGGGAAAATTTGGGGTTCAACTGGCATTGTTATACATTATGATCCTTAATTTTGCCTAGTTCGGAACCCCACCATTACTGCATCAGGAAAAATGGTCTGGGCCCAGGATGACCCCAGGTTACTTAGGCAGCCTAGGCCACCTAGGAATAATGCAAAAACTTTGGACACCTCAGGCATCCTAGGCATCCTAGGCCTCCTAAGCCTCCTAAGCCTCCTAGGCATTCTGGGGGCCATCCTGGGCCATCCTGAGCTGTCCTGAGGCAACCTGGGGCAACCTGAGGTAACCTGAGGATACTCTCAGAATTCCTAGGAGGCTTAGGAGGCCTAGGAGGCCTAGGATACTTGAGGTGTCCAAAGTTTTTGCATTATTCCTAGGTGGCCTAGGATGCCTAAGTGACCTGGGGTCATCCTGAGCCCAGACCATTTTTCCTGATGTGTTATGCAAACTTATGGTCAAAACTATACAGTATTGCAACAGCCAGTGGTGCAGTCCATGCATGGCTGTGAGGAAATTTGGAATCCCAAGGTCATTTCAATCTCCAAAAGTTCAAACTCCGCAGCTATATATTTGCACGTGCATTGCAACCTATTCACTCTTTTCTTTCACTTTTTTTTATCATGACTCCCTGTTTGCTACCACTTGCAAACTTGACTTAGAGTTTTCAAAATGTGTGTCGCCTGTTCAATCTCTTATTGCCTCTCAATTAATGTGTCTTTTCTATGTTTTACCAGAATGATGAGACTTGAAGGTAGTGTTCCGATAACGTGACTTCAAATGACGGCGCGCTGCCGCCGAGCCATTTGAAGTCACGCCGTAAGCCATTAATGACGTGTCTGCCGGAATGACGTGAAGTTTGGTGTCAAGCGGCCTCACGCCGTGGCCTCGAATACCTGAGGTACACCTATTTGGGTACATGGTTACCGGCAGAAAGGCCGATTGAGTTGACCGGGAATCTAGACCTATTTCCCGACAGACCTTCATTGAGTTCTGGCTACCCAAATTTAGCAAAAGTAATGGCGCGCGGCACAAGTCAAACTTCAAGCCGCGTCAGTTACTAAATACGGCAAGCCGCACCAGTTTCACGTCACGCTGATCCAAGTCACGCCGCCGCCACGCCAAGCCGCGTCATCGGAACACTACTTGAAGGGGTCCATGAGTTTGGGGGTTTTCTAAACCGGTGCATAAGTGTCTGGCCTTCTTTCCTAAACTCAACATAAACTCTGCTCATTTAATTGGAAATCCAACCAAAAGCCATTTTTATCACTTCTGCAGTTAGTAACTGTATTCTGAGACAGTAATTCTCCAAATTTGGCGATGACACCAATTTTCTCAAGGTTTAACTGCCCTCAAACTGCCCCAAAGCACTTTCCAATGGCTGGTCCAGCAATGATCAATAGACAGTAGATGTATTTATTGATCAACCTTCACCCAGTTTTGTGGTTGATGAGAAGGGTCAGAAGACACTGCCATTGATCATGCTTCCGCTTTACCCAAGTATGTTTGCATCTCACCATCTACTTTCCAGGATGCATAACCATCCATATTCCGCAGCTGGCACACTGCACTGCTTGCCCAGCTATCCACTCCACGTGGATGTCAATTTCGGATTGGATGTGTTGGCATTGACAAGGCAAGGGATGGACTGGCGCATATTTAAGGTGACTTTTCTTCTTCATTTTTGGTTTGTTTCCTAATAATCAGTTTGGTTAATATTCATATTCAGCCCAAACCTCTGAAGCAGCTAGAACAAACCTGTTGTTAGTCACAATGTGAGTGCAAATTCTTCTTGCTGCCCTACTGTTTCATGTGCTAATGATTTTACTTTTTGCAGCTCTATTTTTCTGGCAGGTATTGTTCCTTGTGAGTACTTGGATGGTGCAACAGATAGTTTTCTTTGTCAATATTACATGAGATGGCATAGCGTACTGTGTAACTATTATGTCAGCGACTAGTTCCCCACAACACGAGGTACCAGGCATCACGACTTCAGACTTAGGCAAAGACAAGAACAATGTTGAAGAAAAGAGAAGAAGATGATATTGAGAACTAGGAGATATTGATGAGATTGAAGCTAAGGACTAAGCTACAGCTACTACTACTTATATATTAAAGTATGAACCCTAAGCCCTATACCCTATACCCTGACCTTGTGGTAACAATGCATGAAACGATGAAAGACAACAAGTAAATAACAATAAGTAACGTATGTCAATCATACAAGTATGGACATGCTAGCATGTGTTATGATCGGAAACGATCATACTCTGATTGACAGAACCTAATTAGTACAGCCGCGCATCTAAACAAGTCCGTGCTGTAGTTATACAAGAGTAAATAAAGGAAAATGATAAGAAATAATACCATGTGTCTGATAAGATAAGAACGTTCGTAACATTACCCCCTCTTTAGGACATGATTTCCACATCGTGCAAGCTTTGCCGTCATGGATTCAGTTGGTATGGAAGTTGGAATAGGTGTCGTTAATGATTCAGGAATGGGACGTAAAAGGTGTTTGGGAAATAATGACATGGGTATTTCGAGTTTTCGGATGTCTTTTGAGCGTGGTTTGGAAGGATTTTTACTGTGGAAATCTTTAATAGCATCCTTTGCTTTGTTGAGATTTGATACTGGTTCCCATGTCATTTCATGTGGTCCATATCCCTTCCATTTGACCTTGTACGACACCTTCTTACTTCTTTTATTTTCCTTTGAATCGACTATTTCTTCAACTTCGTACTCCGGTTCTTCTCCTTCGATCTCTATGGGAGGTGGATTGGTATTCGGGGTTGGTTTGGGAATCGTGGAGGATGATAATGGCATGAGGAGGACTTCATTGAAAATGTTATGAACGTTTCTCCATGTTTTTGGGATTTTGAGTTTGTGCGAACTACGGCCAACTTTCTCTAGTACTTCAAAAGGTCCAAAAATGTTTGTCATCCAACTTCTTCATTGGATGACTTGTCGTAATGTTTACTCCTTTGAGCCACACCTTGTCTCCAACTTTGTATTCTCTTGACTCACTATTTTTTTGTCATAGTAGCGAGTCATGTCTTCAGCTGCTTTCTTTAGCGCTGATCCTACTTTGTCTCGTACTTTCTTCATACTATCAGCAAACTCTTGAGCAGAGGGATTAGAGGATTTTTCTTTAGGTGCAGTGCCTTTATAGGGATGATGACCCATATCGGCGAAGAATGGAGTAACTTTCGTAGCGGAGTGTACTCGATCGTTATATGCAAACTCGGCTGTGGGTAACCATTCATGCCAGTCCGACTGATGATAATTGATGAACAAACGAAGATAATGCTCAGTTTCTTGGTTTGTTTGTTCGGTTTGTCCATTAGTTTGGGATGGTATGCCGTTGTGAAGTTTGCTTCGATTCCAAGTTGTTTGTATAAGTTCCTTCATGAAACCTGAATGGAATTGTGGACCTCGATTGTGTACAATCTTTCGGAAGAGTCCATGAATAGGAAAGATCTTTTCTCTATACATTGCGTGCCATGCCTTCTGACGTTAATGACATATGAGTGGGAAGAAGTCTAATTCACTTTGTATAGTGATCGGCAAATACAGAAATGGCGTCGAATCCTCCTGCTTCCGGTAACTTCCCAATCAGATCTACTCCTACGAATTCCCAAGGTCTGGATGGTACATTATGGGGATTAAGATGTCCGACAGGTTTGTTTCAATGGATTTTCGTGGCTTGGCATTTCTCGCATCCTTTTATGTACATTTGGATGTCGTTTCCCATTCCCGGCCACCAGTAGTCACGAGTGACTAACTCCCACGTTTTATATTGACCTGGATGTCCTCCAAGGATTGAGTCGTGGTGTTTTTGTATGATTTCTCCTTGTAATTCTCGGTTCTTTGGGACGTAGATGCGATTTTTCCACGTAACGATTCCACCGTGTTTGTTAACCCAGTATTTGTCTTTTCTGTTTAGAGCTTCAACTACCGCTTTGTCCATGTT
Source organism: Gymnopus androsaceus JB14 (assembly GCA_009733575.1). NCBI lineage: Eukaryota > Fungi > Basidiomycota > Agaricomycetes > Agaricales > Omphalotaceae > Gymnopus > Gymnopus androsaceus. Next base: position 122,625 of record ML769578.1, read on the forward strand.
ATTCACATATTTTTTGATTTTGTCAATGATAGCGTCTTCTGGACTTTCGGTTTCACAGATTATATTGATGAAAAACTCGGGTTTTAGAACAATGATGTCTTTGTTGTCATTCACCCCCATCTCAAGGTTTGTCATCCTTGACAAAGCGTCAGCTTTTCCCATAGAAGTCCCTGGTTTGTGATGAAGAACGAATTCGTACTCGGATAGTTCTGTAACCCAACATGCTTGCCGTCAATTAAGTTTCTGTGGTTTACGGAAGTACTGGAGATTTTGGTGATCGGTCCATATTTCAAATGGTTCTCAAGTGCCCATAAGGTATTGGCGCCATTCCGATAATGAATCTATAAAAGCCATCATTTCTTTGTCGTAAATCTCGTAGTTACGTTCAATGTCATTGAGAGAGCGAGATCTAAAAGCTACTGGTCTCCATTTTCCGTCAACCTGTTGGGATAGAACAGCACCATTGGCAAAGTCAGATGAATTGGCTTCTACTCGGAATTTCCCATTGTCTAAGGGAATTACTAGGGTAACGTCTTCGGCAATTCTTGTCTTTAGAGTTTTGAAGGCTTGAAATTCTTCAGGACCCCATGACCATTCCGCATTTCCAGTAAGTTTGCTAAGTGGTCTGGCAACGTGACTGAATCCTTGAATAAAGCGTCTAAAGAAGTTACAGAATCCTAAAAAGGATTGTATGTCGCATTTCTTCTTTGGGACTGGCCAGTCTTTGACTGCTTCAACTTTCTTTGGATCCATTTTTACTTGTCCGTTTCCGACAATGATACCAAGATAGTCAACATGGGGTGATTCAAATGTGCACTTCTCCAGTTTGAGGTAAAGACTGTTTTCTTCAAGGATTTTAAGGACTTCATGTACAATACAATGGTGTTCTTCAATGGTGTTTGTGAATACAAGAATATCATCCATGTATACGATTACATGTCCTTCATCAATGAGACGTTTTAGGATGTGATTCATAAATGCTTGGAATGTTGCGGGAGAGTTTGTGAGACCGAAGAACATAACCGTTGGTTCGAATAAACCTCGATTAGTCCTAAATGCGGCTTTCCATTCATCACCATCTTTGATCCAAATATTATTATATCCCCATTGGATGTCCATCTTTGTAAAAACCTTGGCATCTTTGAGCTTATCTATTAGTTCTTGGATTAAAGGAAGTGGATAATGATTTTTAATTGTCATGTCATTGAGTTTCCGATAATCCTGGACTGGTCGTAAAGCACCATCTTTTTTCTTAACAAAGAAGAACGGTGAAGCCATTGGGGAATTTGATGGTCGAATACATCCTGATTGCAAGTTTTCCTCTAAGAACTCATCCAATGCCTTTTGTTCGTCAAGATTGAGAGGATAGACTTTACAATCTACAGGGTTAGAACCAGGTGTGAGTTCAATAGCATGATCCCATGGTCGTCTCTTAGGAAGTTCGTCTCTTAGGAAGTTCATTGAATCCTTGTTTATTGAATACAGCGGGGTGTTTTTTAACATATTGATCTGCTGTAGAAGATTCTGACATGGCGCGTATGTGTCCGTGATCTTTGATATAACCTTCCCAATCGAATATAAAAAGTCTCTCCCCTTCTTCTAGACGATTGAGGGAGGTTCCTTCTTCCGGATTTAGCCACCAAGGGATATAGCCACAGCAAGTGGGACAGTGGTCAAATGTAACAGTAGAATTTGTCCAATCTATGCTAGGATTATGTTCTCTAAGCCAATTGAGACCAATGAAGATATCAGTGTTCCCAAGATTGGTAACTCCGAATTCTATCCTTTCCACATGGTCTCCGATGACTAGATGGACTTCCGCCATTGCTTTGATTGATCCGCCGGCATTTAAAGTACCATCAGCATTGTATACAGCAATTTTGATTGGGAGTTTTTGGATTGGGATGTTCTGTTTCTCAACAAATTCTTTGTTGATACATGATCCAGTTGCTCCGCAATCTAGAAGTGCATCTGCTTCTATTTGATTGCCTTTCGTGATGTCTTCAACTATGACCGATAGTTTAAGGTCCTTGCCTTTTGTTCCTCTTATGAAACGTTTACGTTTGAAGTTATTGACTGCTTCAATTGCATCAGGTACTGACAATTTCCTTATTTCCGTTACCGTTTGATCCGTTATTTCTCGTCGTCGGTTATTAGGGACCCAAGTCCGTAATTCTCCGATTGCTCGAGAGTCATTCAATGTCTGTATGCAGTTAACCAGCCATTCTGAAGAATTCAGAGCAAATCTTACAGGGTTTTCAGTCTTTTTTGGAGATGGCAAAATGGAAGTAGATTCAGGTGTATTTATCGTGTATGAAATATCACTATCTACATATATAGAGCTGTCCATGTCCAAAACTGACTGAGACTCAACAGGACCTGTGTTCACTGTTGAGATTTCACAAAACCCCAGAGCTTCCCGAGCTCTGCCTGATCTTCCTCGTTCAACGTTGTGAACGCCTGGCGTATCGTTTCTCGTTTGTTGGGGCAGTCCCTCTTCATGTGTCCGGGTTGTCCACACCCGAAACACTTGAATGGGCCTCGTGCCCTGCCTCGATCCAACTCCATTGGTTGACTGCTTCCTCCGTAGGTGATGCCAGTGCCATCCTGTCAATGAGGTTGTGGTGTTTGAGTTATTTTAGGTGCCTGCACCTGAGTCTGAGGAGTGGTTTTCAGGGTGGAATACCACTGGTTTCCGAAACCCCATTGCTTTGTTTCATTGTTCCTCCTTCTCCAAAGGTCATCAAGGTCTACACACCTCTTCTTCCATTGACTGAACGTGTCGGGTAATATGCCAACACTATAGATACTGTCAATAATGGATTTATTGACTGCACACGTTATTTTTTGCAGGATGTGCGCATTTTCCTCTCCATACTGCAGTACTGACTAGTACTTCGAAGCGTTCAAAGAACGCTGCTGCAGTTTTGTCTTTTCCTTGACGAATTCTTTCAAATCTTTCTCTGGCATCGGCATGCCTTGCTGTATCCAGATATCGGTTATCAAGTTTCTTCATGAAATATGTCCAAGTTATATTCCATGTTCCTTTGTCTTCTGAATAGAAGACATGATACTGGTTTTCAACCCAGTCTCGTACTTTTTCTCCTTCCATGTAGGAGATTGTGATGTTGATTCGTTCATCGTCTGATCAAATCTTGTTCTTTGGGCCGTTAACCCAGGTGATTAGCTTTTGCTTCCATTCTCGGAAGCTCTCTTTATCTCCTTTAAACATTGGAGGTTCCTTCAAGAGAGACTTTCCACTATTAGAAGTCGTTGTTTCTGTTCCTGGACGTGTTACAGTCCATCCTTCTCATATGAGAAATGCAGCAAGCTGTTCCGGCGTGGGAACTTCATTTGGGGGAATGGTTGGTTCGGTAGGGGCATTGGTTTGTGGTTCAGACATGGTGGATGTGGATGGAGGAGTTGTGGTTTGGTCGGATGGGGTAGGAGGTCTGGAATTACGAGCTTGGTAGGTCATGTGATCCAGAATGGTGAGAGGTGAATGTGATCAACAACTCTCGGAATATAGAATGATGAAAAAATAAAATAAAAGAAAATAGAAAGGTGGAGGAATAGGAATGTGATAAAATGAATATAACGCAAATGCGTAAAGGTGGTGTGAAGAGTGTTCACAAACAGTCCTTGCACTTGTCTTGCTGACTTAACATGGCTCTCCGACTAGGAATGGAGCAACGTTCCGTGCGCTATGACCCCTCTCCGAAGATTGGTTATCAGTCAAAAGCTTTTGACTACCAGTACTACGAGTCGGGCTCAACGTTACTCGTGTTGTACTATAGGTGTCTATAAGTCTAATTGGGTGCAAAGATCTGTAAGGCAAAAGGTTGGTAGAACGGTGAGCGTAGTGTGCGGGATGAGAGAATTATGATTGCGTAGCGTGGAATACAAAACATGAAATCTCGAGTAGCAAGAAATCACAATGGTTGTTGAAGAGTACTGTTGACCAGTATCAACAATGAGCAACGATCCATGACGAGTGGAAGAGAGTAGCTTCAATCTTCTGTCATCGACTAGTTCCCCACAACATGAGGTACCAGGCATCACGACTTCAGACTTAGGCAAAGACAAGAACAATGAAGAAAAGAGAAGAAGATGATATTGAGAACTAGGAGATATTGACGAGATTGAAGCTAAGGACTAAGCTACAGCTACTACTACTTATATATTAAAGTACGAACCCTAAGCCCTATACCCTATACCCTGACCTTGTGGTAACAATGCATGAAATGATGAAAGACAACAAGTAAACAACAATAAGTAATGTATGTCAATCGTACAAGTATGGACATGCTAGCATGTGTTATGATCGGAAACGATCATACTCTGATTGACAGAACCTAATTAGTACAGCCACACGTCTAAACAAGCGCGCACTGTAGTTATACAAGAGTAAATAAAGGAAAATGATAAGAAATAATACCATGTGTCTGATAAGATAAGAACGTTCGTAACATATTAAGTAGTCTTGGAATATATATTATTTAATTGCATTTATTTGTGTGCACTGTACTGTGCATTTCAATGTATGGATCAGAATGTTATGTATGGAAAGCACATATGGAGAGGGTATGGAAGTTCCCATACATTGAGTATGAAAACTTTGCAACACCATAGCATCCATACATTGCAACTGTGTATGGAATTTGTATGGAGTATATGGTACCATACCTCCATACACCTGCAAAACTGCTGATGTCAAGGAAATCAGTGCAACATTGTTTCTAGTCATTTCACACCATGCACTCAATGTTTGGCTGCAAGGGGTGTTCAAAAAAATAAGCGCTGACATGACCTTGGGGGGGAGGGACTTTGAGAAGTCCTTATGGCTGAAAAAAATTTCATACTATTGAGGCTCTGAAGGGTGCTCTAGGTCAACTAAACCACTGAAATAAGGCTGTAAAAACCATTTAAAGCACTCAAAGTCTCAAATCTCCCTGAGAAACATGGATTTTATAGGATATGATGCAATTTAGCACCTCCATCAAAAAATATTGTCAATGAAAGTGCACCTACACCAGGTTGAATTGAACTTAGATGAACTGCTGTGTATTAAATTGCCTCTGGAAATGTTGTTCAAAGGTGCAATGGAGAAACATTTGTCATGTAATACAAATTTGAAGTTGGGAATCCTCCAAAGTGTGGGAAAATTTACTATATATAGGCAATGGAATGGTGGGGGCTTTAAGAATCCTTATGACCCAAAAACAAGGTCATGTTGGGACTTAGTGGGTTAAACACCCCTTGTTTGGCTGAATACAGCAAGCACTATAACTATGGGATAATTCTACTGAACAACCCCATTGATTTGAAACCAATTTGAAACAACTTTTCTGACAATCCCTTTACTTCATCAGCAAAACCTGGGTGGAGGTCATAGCAACTCATAGCATATCATAGCAGCCATAGTGCTCCACAGAACTATGGAGTGCTATGAGCTCCTATGAGTTCCTATGAACTCCTGTGGGACCGCTGCAACTTTGAGCAAGCTGTCATCTGCCATCACTGTTTGACAGCTGTCATTTTCTCCCGCAAACACTATATAAGTAAGAACCAATGCATCAGCAAAACATGTATGATGTGGCCAGCTCTTGCAAGTGCTGGACAGTGTCTCCAGAGCTCCAGCACTCCAGCACCCAGATGGTCCGGCCGGCGCTGGCCAGAGCTCCCAGAGGCCTCAAAATTGCCTTATTTGGAAATTAAAATAAAATGTCATATGAGTTTATATTTTTGACAGCACTGGCCAGTGGTGGGGGCTCTGGGAGCGCTGGGGATTTTATGTATTGCTGTCAAAATTAAAATGCAAAATACAGGGTTTGCTGATGTGCACCGTTGCAGCTTCGACAAGTTCTGTTTTTTTCTTCCAAGTCAGCAATCCTGAGTCGCTCTAGTTTGGACATCACGGTAAGTAGTCTCTTTCAAGCCTTCAATGTCTGTTTGATGTCTCGGCAGCATGAGCGCCATCACTTCTGATTTTACAGATAGTTATATTAGTTTCGGAATCGCTCTACTACTACCATATTGATTGTCCTACTGTACTACTAATGACCACAATAATATGATACAATTCCGTGATTATTTTCATCCTGTTTTTGTCTTGCCGAGAGCCAACAAAACAATTCAAAATACTAATATATTTTGAATTGAATAGAGCCTGACAGATGGTGTTCCCGTGAAATCCATAGCAATCCATAGCAATCCATAGCACTCCATAGTTCTGGACAGAGGGCTACCTTGCTATGGCTGCTATGGGTGCTATGAGTGCTGTACAGAACTGTCCAGTTCTGTACAGTACACCCAGGTTTTGCTGATGTTTGACATGTGTGCCATCCAGTGTCCAATGCAACCACAACAACCATGCCACTCTTTGGCCTCCTACCATTTCCTCTTCATCCTTCTCACTTTTATCCTATTTATAATCACATTCAATGCTAAAGAACAAGAGCCAAGATGATCAATCACAGAGCTGGAACCTTTTCAGGTTTTTTGTCAAGATTGGACAAACAAGAGTAACTGCAGATATGTATAGTATTTTCTGGGTGCACCTTTCTTTACTTGCATAATCCTAGACTTCTCTATAGGCTAGATCAGGGCATCATCAGCAAAACCTGTATTTTTGCTGGAGGTCTCCAGTAATCTCTGGAGCTTGACAGCTGTCAAAAAAACTGTCAATTTTTTCCAGAGATCTCCAGAGGTCTCTGGAATAGGGTACCTTGCTCCAGAGATGTCCCAAATGAATGGGTTTTCTCCAGAAGTTTTGCTGATGCTGTGCTGCTGCAGCTGGAGTTCAATCTGTTAAGGATATGTGCACTTTACCTCTCTGCCACATAGCCAGCTATATGGCAGAGAGGTAAAGTGCACATATCCTTAACAAAATATCTGATCCTGAGTGGATGATTATGTAATAAGGACATATGGGGTGGGGGGCTCGATTCCTCTATGGTGCATGACTCCTGCCACATCATAGCTGGTTACTCAGGACCATTCACACGGGATTTAGAAAAAAATTCGCTGAGCGAATTTCCGCACTGAAATTTGCACGTGACTCCCGATAAGCCACAATTGGGCGTGGGAATTATCACGTGATCAGCGATATGCCATCTGTGGCTTATCAAAATATTTCAGTGCGGAAATTTGCTCAGCAAATTATTTTCTAAATCCTGTGTGATTGTGAACAATATGGCTGAGGATCACATGTCCTGAGACAGTAAAGACTGCTCAGGATCAGATGTTTTGTTAAGGATATGATACCTGAGGTGTCCAAAGTTTTGCCCTTTTCCTGGGCCAACTAGGTTGCCTCAGGTTGCCTAAGAGGACAAGGTAACCATGGATCCTCCTGGGCCCAAAACTGTTTCTCTGATGTTATTATCATTACTTGAGCTCACTGATATCTTATTTTACACTTGTTTAGTTGATGTTGGTTGTTAGCATTGTCAATTGGTTGATGTGTCTGCTCATTTAGTTTCTGCAGGTTTTTAGTATTCCATATTATTATCATTTTCATTGATTGTACTCCCTCACACCATTAGTGCATGTTTGGTGTCCAACTCTTTTGGGTTTCCGAATGCTATACCAGTAGGGAGTAGTAGTGATCCAGTAGACCTATAGTAATTTAATGATGAATGTATGAT